>CAJUYH010009659.1:0-13409 GCA_910591685.1 Galerucella tenella
AATAGAAAATTATATGCCATACTTATTATATGCGTGGCAATTAAATGAGGTAGGGCGTTGTCGACGTAATCGACATGTTATGCCTTACACTTTTTGCTCACCATAGTAACTACATTCGTGGAAGAAATGGTAAATGAAACTGATGCTGCTCGAGACATCCATCCATACTCATACAATACATATACATACACAGCTATATATTATGTGTAAATATGTACATAGTATATGCAAGTCTTCTTCAAATACATATATAAAATACAATAATGTATACGTATATATGACGATTCCCCTCGTACGAGGAAATATATAGTAACGAGTTTTATACGTACCTATATTATATGTCCACACTATGATGACGAAAACGATGCATGCAAGTGTGTATATACATTTTATATGTGTATAGTATAAGGCGCGGCTTGGATCAAAGCGTTGGGCTAGTTGAGCCCACTTAACGCACTGCGAGTTTTCACATTTGCCAAGCAAAAGTCAGCTTCCCCCTTTAATTCTCCCTACATCTTCTCGCATTCTCCTGTATTCTCTATTGCTCTTTCTTGCTCTCTCTCTCTCTCGCGAAACTCTTTTATGCCTTCAGCAGTTTGTGTGTGTTTGTGTGCAGGCGCAAGCCGGATGTCGATATGTATATGTAATTCCTTGAATTAAAATAAATATATTTATGAAACAAATAGAAAACAATGATTTGCAGAAAATTTTTTTCTACTTTTTATTTTTCGTGTTCTTCTTTTGATATTGTATTTTTTTTTTATGCGTTACATCTTTGTAATTATTTTTTCGGAATTTTTCGATTGTAAAATGAGATATATTAGCCAACATTGAATTACTTCAACAGAATTATTTTACAAGAAATATTTTTTGCACCGCACAGTGCACATATACATACAATGAATTTTTTACCAACATAAAATTATTTGAAGACCTTGCCGGATTTTTTCTTCTTTTTCATTGATCAATTAGTTTAGTAATGTTTTCAAAGAATATGGAAATAAAATAATGCAAAAAAATAAATGAAATAAAACAATTTGAAGCGACGACGAATAATAAAATTTCACTCAAGAGAGAATATTATTGACAGGCAGAAAAATTGTTTCTGTGAATTGTTGATCGATGGTTGTCGGCGTGCGCCTGCACTGCAGAAAAAGATATAACAGTTGAATAAAATGGAAAAAAAAATAAAACAAAAAAAAAAAGCAGGAAAAATAAATATATAAATATATAAAGAGGTAGAAAGGAATGAAAACAAAAAATATATATATAAGCCAACGCGAATAAGTAATTATATGCCGACAATAAAATTTAACAGAAAGAAAGAATAAAGTGAACAAAGAGAAAGAAAAAAAGAGTGTGGCCATTCGACCCTTTAACTTTGCGTGATGCACACACATTTAGAGCAAAGATATAAAGTGAAATGCACTCATCTTTCTATATACATAAATATATATATATACATTTATATACAGATGATTGCCAACGTTCCCAGTAAAATATAATAATGAAAAAATAAAATATCTAACGCTACAAAATATATTTTATGTTTTATAAAAAGACTTAAAGTGAACCGATGATTAGATTGATTTAACACAAAAAAATAATTAATTCTTAACATCACGCGACAAATCATATACATCTCGTAATTCTAAACACTGATATTATTCGCGTATTCATTAGCCATCATCAAAAATGAAAAAAAAATGCAAACGTAAAGAGCAAATTAGAAAGAAAAAAAAAATTAAAAAATAGGTAAAGCCAACATAAAATTTATTTTGGACGAGTCTATTTTGTTTCACTTCTCACAGTGCACTGTACAATAAATATGCACCCCTCATAATAATCCATCGTTCACAATAAATCAACGACACTAGTTGGGAAAAAAAAACGGATAATAATGAAAGCAATAATGAAATAAAAAAATAAAAAAAAATGCAGTCGCATTTTTTTAGTCATGCCTCCGGATCATAAAAATTATTGACCGTAAATGGACAAGAGCTATATAATGTATATTGTCATTGGCAGCGATTCGTTACGGACTCTTGATCTCGTCAATTGGGTCTATGCAAATATTGGAATACACTCGTTGTCTATGTGTATGTGAGTGTGTAAAAAAAAATATTCTATAGAACTGGTAAAAAAAAAAAAAAAAAAGTTACATTATATTATATTATATATATATGTGTGTGTAGATTATATATTGTCCCCTTATCGACAACATCTGCATATGCGTAAAACCACACCGACAGTATACATATATACATACACAATAACTCAACGTGGGGTAGGGATTTTTTTTTCCAATATTTTTTTTTTCGCTTTATTCTCGTTTTTTCGGTTTTTTTTTCTTTCGTTTTGTGCCCGCCACTTTTCTCTTTATCGCAAAGGGACGACCATTTGGCCGGTACACGCCCTTGGTTCGGTAATTTCCGAAATGACGGATAAAATAATCTCATACGATAACCCTCGTTACCTATACACACAAATACATATACATAAATGTATATACATGAATAAAATAAACACTTTTATTTTCATTAAAATAAATTGTAGGATATTTTTATTTGAACTATTCTATTCATTGACAATAAGCAATATACTCAATGAAACAAATCGTTACAATATTTCCCATCTTTAAATACAAAACGGAATAATAAAAAAAAAAAACATATTGACATTAGTTCAAATTGATTAACATAAAATAATTGACATTTTTCTCAAGCTCTCATAAATAATAAATTTCTGCAATAAAAAATTGAACAAAATAAAAAAATATTTGTGTATATTCAACCAAAACTAATATTCACATTTGTATTTATACCATGTAATTAAAAATACTCGGCAAAAAATCATCCACTCAATACTAATATGTTTACACTTTCTTTCATCATCTATAAACTCTCTAAATGCTAAATTATAATTCAATATTAATGTCACTACATCATCCATACAATGCAAATAATCCGTAGGCGGTATAATATTAATAGATACAATTTTATATATATAATCTATGAATAGAAGATGAGAATTGTGATTTAAAATTGCCAGTTGCACATATATTGCCACCGTGTCCACGAAGAATACATATATACATAGATACAGGCACGTATACTCATGCATAAATATACATACATATATATATATATATATATATATACATGTATCCAACACCATCTGGATTTGGAATACAATGCTACTCATATGCCAGTCACAATGCCATCTTTAATAACTCTGCATGACTCTAGCGGCGTCTTTGTCAAGTGAAGAAAAAAAAAAAAAATTCAACAAGGAAGTTAAACACATATAGATATATATGTAAACAATATACATACATACTATTCACTATTGAATTTTCTCAACATGTTTCGCGTGGGATCATTAACTCTTTCTATATATTACAATACCGCAATGAATTGTGTGCGCATATTAAATAACAGAAAAAAAAAAAATAATACAATACTTTTTACGAAATGTAAATTGATTAATAAAATATGTTGATACTGTCATTGTAACATGAATGGAAGCTGATTTCGAATTGAGATAGTTGTCGTCGTGCTAAAATATTGTTAAAAAATTGTGTAACATGTGTGCAATGAGAGTATGGCGGAATTTGTAATGAAATGAGCAATAATTTTAGTTGAAACTGGATCTGTAAAGCCGTTACACATACGGAACTCTGTCGAATACGCCCCCTCGTACATTCATTCATTCAATATTGAACGTTCCATTGTCATATCTCACAACAGAGATGGTGAATAATTTTCTATTTTTTTTTTTAATATGCAAAGCACATTTGTTAATTGATTGCTTTTTTTTTTTTAGGACATTCTGCCAGTCAGTTAATTTTTTAAAATAAATAACTGGTCTAACAATTACCGAAAACGCCCGCTCGTCATTGCTCTACACGTTAATTATTTGAACTTTGATTAAGTGTATCAAATTAGAAATGGTCAACTGACTTCAAATTCCAAGGATGATTATATAATTGTGATCTTCATAAGTACACAAACATTTAAAATTTTTTAACACTATGCCTGTCGTACCATAACTATCTTAAACAAAAATAAATATCATTTTATAATTTTATTTTTATCGGGCATACAGATATATATATATATGTTTGTGTGTGTATGTGTGTGTGTGTGTGTGTGTGTGTGTTGATAGGGTCACCAGAACTTGCAGTCATAGAGAGTTACGCCGGTCAATTCATCTTTTCCATATATATCGTGTCAAAATATTGCAATAAATCATCGAAGTACAGTTTGAGGAATGAGCGAGAGAGAAACGCGAGCGGCCAAACAGTATATCAGTTAATCAATGAGACAGAGAGAAAGAAAACATACATATACATACATATATGTATATGAAAGTGAACAATATACATATATAAAAGTATTTTTGTGTGTATAGTTGACAGATTTTTTGTTCATTTTTTATTTTACAAGTTAAAAGAGTGATGGTATGGCTCTTGTGTTGACGTGTGTCTTTCATAAAGAGAAGAAATATTAATCATTACTTTATTAACTTTCAACAATACCTAAATATATTGTCAATAAAATGTGTCACTTATTTATATTAACTTTTAAAATAAAGAAAAATATTAAATAGTATAAATTAAATTGCTCGAAATATTGCACGTAACAGTTTTCTTTATTATTTTTCTTCATATTGCAACAGAAAGAAGGAGAAGTATAGACAGATTTACATTTTTTTATATACTTAGGTATGTTATTATTATTATTATTATTATTATTATCATTATTTTTTTCTCACCTTTGATGACGTCTATTCGCACTGTATTATTATCCCACCAGCGATTGAGTTGTTAATTTGCTCACTCCCCGCTGACACTTTTCTTCTATATATATATATATATTTATATGTAACGTATATAAATACAAAATTCAACCGATTATTTATTGTTATTTTTATTTCATTTCCTTGTTCCGTCATATCGCAACAGAGAGAATGCACTCACAGAAATGCACCAGCCATTGTCGCGAAAAAGCACAAAAAAAAAACCGTTGAACAAAAAAATGTGATATAAGAAATCTTTTCGTTTTTTTTATTTTTTTGTTAATGATTAATTTTGCATGGTGAAGACGTTGCAAGTTTTCTTCATATAGATTGAATACGTTCATTAATATAAATGGAGTATGCCATAGTAACTCAGCCATTTGCTATTTGAATTCTAAATTATACATAATTGTAGCAAAAATAGTATTTTCCTGTTTCTTTTTTTCTTTTTTTTTTTTCACTTCAAATTTTTTCGATGCACCAACAAATTTCAATACCAAACCAATTAAATATACTATCGATACTCTGCAATATCTCATCAGAGTAATTATTCAATGATGAAACAATAATATTGAAATTCAAAAAAATTCCACATTTCAATATCGAAAGAAGAAAATTACATTTCCGCCTCAAAAAAAAAAAAAAAGAAAAAATCTTATAAAAAAATTATTCAATGCAAATAATCATTTGCCCTTTCTGGGTCATGACTTAAGTACAAAATACCTCACATATATATACACATATATATACCACATAATAATGAGTTGAATAAGAAAAAAAAAATGAATAAAACGATGAGTACAATGAAGTATACATATATATTATAAACGAAGAAGTTAAGTAATTCTACAAGAGGGGAGAAGGTGGAAGCAGTGAGGAAGGAGGAGAGGGTAGGGCGAGGAGGGGACTATTAGCTGGGAGATTAGCAGTTAAAATTGAAATTTGCACGGACAGTTCGATGCGCGGCGGCGCGTCAGACGTAATAGTGCGGAGCCCTTGAAGATTGAAGCGAGAACCGAATCTGCCACGCATTGAGTTCGACATCATTTGCTTCTCTCCTTCTCTCTCTCTCTCTTACACATAACTTGGCGAAGCCACTTCTTGGCTGTTCAGGTATGAAATGAGATATGGTTACGAGGTCCATATACCACCATCCTGTTATATATATATACATATATATTATATATATGCGATGCGTGCGCCACTGTTGGTTGCATATTCGTTTCATCTCCAAGCAAACTTGCAAGTTATGTACCGGCTCAGTTATTAATGTTATACTCTTTATAACATGGCAGATGAAACGCAACACACTTATATACGCGTTCCGTGACGAAAGACACACGAATTCCAACAGTGCTATATGTCAGTTTATATATGTATATGTATATGTGTCTATACACGTATTTATTTATGAAGAAATTAAAAAAATATTAATTAGGCAATTTAATTGGAAAAGAAAAAAAATATATATATATATATATATATTTGGTAAGGGGATAACTTGTCTGGTAATTTTTATCATACAGTAGTCAATTGAATATCGATTGCAAGGCATTAAAATAATATATGAAAGGACATATGGACAAATGATGAGTGCAATGCAAATATGATATATGGTAGTTTTCCATTGTTAATCATCGAAACTTTTATATTTTCAATTATTTCAAAATAATGTAATTTACATCGGACACTATCAAATAGATAAGTAAATGCGTTGGAAAAAAAAAATGAATAAAAAATAAAAAATTGGGTCATCATATCAAATTTATTCTACATAAATAACAAAATGACATATGTGTCATATACCTATCAATATTACAATCTAAAAATAGAATAAAAGTAATACACAAATAATTTGTTAGTGATATTTCTTGTCACTCATTTTACCTATACATATGTCTTCAATCTGTATAGGTATATTCCTCTATAAATTAGCGAAAGAGGTGAGAGAATTAATTACTTTGAGCGAGGAAAGAAGCTCTTCGCCTAATTAGTCTTAATTGAATGCGAGTCGACTATAACAACTTTATATATTGTCATACACATATACATACCTATATATACATATGCGCATATGTATATGTAGCTAAAAAAAAAAATGTTTCTCTCTATTATTTGAAATATGCCGCTACGATTGTCGAGTTTGCACCAAAATTGTCATCATACTCGTCGTGCAAACGTTAATTTGCTTAATTACCATGTTAATTGTCATATAACTATATATTACGTGTACATATATGTATATATATATATATATATATATACATATATACTCATTCTATGGTAATGAATTGTGACAGGAAGGGAGACGGTGGTTGGACAAGTTTGTATCGTGATATCACACTAACTCTTTATCTTTATTTTGTTCTCACTCACTCGTCCACTATTGCCCATTCTCTCTCTTCGTGTGTTATTATTTATTAACGACAAAAAGGCAGCAGGTTCAATGTGCGCGCGTGCGTGCACATTTGTCGAGTAACTTCCGGTTTTATTCACGTTACCATAATGCAACAATGTATATTTAATAACCTCATATATATTATATATGTGTGGTTTTATATATTTGAATAACATCCTCGCTAGATCTCATATGCTCATTAACAATTCAATCTTGATGATATCTTCAAACAAAGTGCCGCAAAAACAGAAATATAATTATAACTGTGGAATCGAGAGATGAGAAAAAAAATTAATGAATACGTTAATCATTGATAATAACAGAAATTGAAGGGAAAATTTATATTGAAAATCAACATTAGCATCAATAATAATTACTCTACTTTGAATTAAATTGTTTGAAAAATGAATAAAAATCATGAGCAAATACTTTTTTTATCCCCCTCTCCTTTCAAAAATGTTTTATATTCATTCATTGCTACATGTCCATATCTATATGTACAATTATACACATACATGAAGAGTAATATTCTGCAATATTCATACGAGATCATATGATCATGAGGATAGCATGTTTGTTTTTTAGTTATATAAATTTCAGCAACTGTCATTCAGTATGAAATTCAACAAGTCATAACAAATGAATCATTTTTGAAGAATATTCAATTGTTAATAATTATTTCGAAATTAATATCTGGCACCAGCTGGCACCTGAAATCAAGTAACTCAAGTGGAATAATTATCGAAATATAAATCACTGCAATAAACAAAACAAAAACATATCATTTATAAATTCAAATAGCATTCTTAGCCATCATAATTGATTGGTTTCAAAAAAAATTTTGAACCATTGTCAAAACTGATACAATTAA
The DNA here is from genome assembly GCA_910591685.1 of Galerucella tenella. Lineage (NCBI taxonomy): Eukaryota > Metazoa > Arthropoda > Insecta > Coleoptera > Chrysomelidae > Galerucella > Galerucella tenella. The sequence continues at coordinate 8,070 of CAJUYH010009659.1, forward strand.
TGAATAAATATAATAAATATTATAGCAATACAAATACCATAGCAAATTGTTATGCACAACTCTGTGAACTTACAAAATAGTATATACAGTCTTTGAGATATTGGTCGAATGAATGTCCACGTCCGGCTCACATCAAGTGCAAAAAAAGTTTCAAAGAGGAAAAATATATATATATATATATATATATATACATACACGAGTGAGGGAGATGAGTAATCGCGATTTCCTGTATGCGTGTGTGCGTGTATGTGTCGTGTAGGGCAAGAGCGCTCGTATCGTCATCAGGAAGCGTTACATAGCAGGTGCACGAGGTCAGTGAGTATAGGTGACTATACGCGGCTAATCGCTTATGCACCGGTTGCTGCGCGTTTATTCCATCCAACTAACTCCTTTCCCCTCTTATACTCCACCATTATCATCTCCCCCTCACCGCCGTTTTGTCCATTGCACGATTGCTATGACAATAAAAATGCGCTTGAGCACGTTTTGTGTGTTTGCCGCTACCGCCGACGCACCAGAGTTCGCATTTCAACGCTTATATACATGTAGGCGTCGGAATTTATATATACATATATACGTTGCATTACGTATATATTTATACATATGTACACGGAATAGTGGCCAATTTACATATGTAATTGTATGAATGCATTGTCAAGAGGGATTATTAACGCAATCGGTGCTAACCCGTGTCAATTGACCTATACTGCTAAATACAGTGATGAAGCAAAATAAAATAAAGTTATTGTTTTTAATTGAACATGTATATATTATATATATGTGTGTATTCATTTTTATTTACATTTGGTTAGTTAAAAAGAATATGTGCTCGTTATTTTTCTGAATTCTTGTTAATGATATATCCTCGGTTGATAAACATGCAAAAAGATTTTAACGTGTGATATAAAATGATAAATTCTGCATGCAAACACACTTGGAACTATTGTCAGAGAAATAAATCGTGTAGTTGTATGATGAGACTTTGAAAGCTATATATATCTCAAAAAAAAAAAAGAAAGAATATATAATGTGGATGGAAGCGGACGCGGAATTTATGTTTTAATTATTTAAATAAACTTATGCCGTGACATAGACGTTCGCTACCCAGGCAAATGAGTGAATTATTATTATATTGTAATGGATGAAAGTGGTAACACGCGATGGGTCGCAATGTAAGATAAGTTCTTTGTTGAGTTTCATATGTAAGGCAGGTCCTCCACAAACGCCTTTATTTCTCCTCCTCGTCCATTAACGCATTGCACATGATCAAACTGATAGCAACATATGTATTCTTAGAAATACACATGCACTTATAAATTATTTCTATGCGCCTAACCATAATCGCCATAAATTTATTCAATAATAAAATGAACAAAGAAAAAATTATCTTATAAATTGTGCTGCAATCATTGTTTTCTATGTTTTGTTTCTGTTTTTCATTTTTATATATTTCTTCGAGTAAACCTGTGATTACTTTCGTTTGATCTAAATATATGGATGTTGGTGTTCATTCGAAAGGATATCGCACCCACTATACGACAAAACTAGTTTTATTCATAAACTATTCACACACGTGTTAAACAATAAACATTATCATCGATTATAAAAATGATTCTTCAAGGTACAATCATTTGTTGCAAAATATAGTAAAAAATATAGAAAAAATCAAGAGGAAAAAAAAAATTGGGAAGGACTACCGGTAAAGAATAGACATGATAGACACACACTCCGTGCGACTAATAAAAAAAAAAAGAAAAAAAGAAAAAAAGAAAAAAAGAAAAAAAGAAAAAACAAAACTTAAGAAAGGGAAAGTAGGGTGCGATGGCCTGAGGCGTCGTGGTCAACAATGTCGGGTAGCCTACACGAATAAAACCATATTATTAAACGTCTACTGGGTTATAGAACAGAGAGCCACCCACAAATGTATGGTATATAACGTTTATTCATGGTTGGATCACGATTAATGGAAAAGCCATATATAGCGATGAAATTCCAATTTCTATTCGTTGTATATGTATAAACCTCTGCTCATATATACATATATGTAGGTCGTAAAAATGGCCTAGACAACAAGATGGCTCGATCCCAAAAAGTGAACCATCCGAATGTGTATTATTAAACGCGTATCAATCAGGATATGTTCGCCACTGATGCGCTTTTAAATGCGCCGCTTTTTTCTGATTTATTAAGCGTGATGCGGCGATCGTCTTCCGATCTTTTTGGTTAAATGCCTAACCTCGGGGCTCATTTTTGCAAGGCCTTGTGTGACGCAAATAAAAGACTATCTTATTCTTCTTTCTCTACCCTTTCTTTCTTTTTTTCGTCCTCCTCTTCTATTCACCTGCTTTAGTCTTCTTCACCTAAAATCGATTCGCCGCAGGAGTGCGAAACAACGTTGCTAATTCATATCCTCAGCACGGGCTACCAGGCGTCCAACGTTGCATTTAGAACCATTTCGTTTATATACAGATACACAAAACCAACAATTATTCAAGGGATCATGCAATTTTCCACATTGTCTTCAAATCATATACATTATGTGTATAAAATTTCGTCGCAAATCAGTTACACCCATTCTTACACTGTTGATTATTCAATTATAATCGATATGAAGTGACGTTGAAATAATGTTTATACATTGGTTTTTTTGAGTATTGAATAAAACATTAAATAATTGTAATAATATTATAATTGATACATGAGGTAGTTTAGTTAAAGGCCAACAATACATAATAGCCATTGAAAGAAATTTATTTTGCACAAATTAATGTTCTAAACTCGAATTTTATCCAACCAAAATGTCTGTTCTCATAAAGCATGTACGCGGGAATTGAACGAGGAACACATTTAAGCGCCGTGTGGCTTGAAAACATCGTTATCAGATTCGATGCAACTTCATGATAGTTAATTAACGAGTTCATTATGCACCCTGTTGGGTTCTTTCTCTCTTTCTCTCGTGGTTATTTGCTGTGGCGCATAAAGTTGCGCAGCATTAAGAGGAGTAAAGTGAGGCATTGCTGTAGATGCCAAGGAGATAACGACGGACCCGGTGGGTGGCGCTATTTTATTGCATCACGACTATCTTCCTTCTTCCTTACTCTCTTACTCTTCTCATGGTTTGACCATCCCTTGGAATGGAGAGCTCTTGATCATACTCTTTCTCTCTCAGTCAAACTCGTTTCTTATGAATTTTCCCTTCGCACAACTTCCTCTTTTACCGTTTTCTATTCACTTCGATTTCACATATATCCACACATATACATACCCCAACACGATTACATTTGACTTTAGGAACTTTTTGACTGTTATATACGAAAGGCGACCTATCGCAACTTATAACGAGTGAGTCGAACGACATGTGATTTATGGAGCTTGATCTACAATTCCGGTTGAATTATATTTAATAATGTTTCAAAAGTTTTGATAGAATTAGGATAATAATATTGTTTTTATTGCGATTTATATATGCGAAAGATAAAAATAACTGGAGAATAGAGTAAAAAAATATATATTGAAATACAATTAAATTTTGACGAGGCAACAGAAAATTCCACCAAGGCTTATACGGTAACATATATATATATATATATATATACACGTCCTTGACTGTTTTTTTAATTTCCTGGAAAACACCAAGCTATATGGTTTTGTACCTTGCGCACATCAATCATCCGTAGCTGACATGGAAGCTGTAATTTGGCTAACCTGAACGGCAACGCTCTGCGCCCACTTCTTTGGCGAGATTCCCCTTTCGTTTCTTACACATATATATGTATATATATGTATATGTATGGTATATACAAAACTGTCTCTCTCGTTTCTCTCATCACCCTTTGTCTTTTCCATATCTTAAAAGCACCACGAGCACAATCTTCGAGTTGTTTATGATGTTCGTTATTCTAAAACCTGCATAATTTAAATTTCGACAAAACAAGAAAACGAAAACTTAATAAAAATAATGAATATAACGTAAAAAAAGATTTTATATGAAAATTACAATAATTCAGTACAAAAAAAAATATAATTCAACCGTACAGACATTTAAATAATATAATTTACTTGAGAGCTGTTTCATTAAAAACAAATCATCTATTTTTATTTATTGGAAGTATTGAAATAGTCAAGTTATTGGTTAATTTCATGTCAAGTTAATCGAAATTGATTTGAATAAATGTAATCAACTGTGTAACAGCAATGAGCTTCCTACATATTAGTCGTTGAGAAAAAAACAAAGAGAAAAAAGTGTGAAAAATTAGAGCGAATTTTAAATTAAATTAAAAAATATCGTAAAAAGAATTTGAAAGGTGGCGATTCTACAGATTATTTTGATAGAAATAGACGATTTTATCCCTTTATATACGGATATACTCGATGAAACCCGAGTGAAAGATCGATAATGGCGATATCAAGTGCCACAACATATATGGTTACAATATATATATATATATCTAGCCAACTTCTATGGCGTTCACGGACAGATTTAAGATTGTACAGTCCAGGAGAGAGATCGGGAGATCGCACAAGTGTATATTGTATACACACATACACATACAATCAATACTTGAGTTGAAGTTAATGTGCAAACCGATCACACATATCGATCTTCATCATCATAGTTCAACGTATATCGATCGACCTTTCTAAAAACGTAATTGTCGATTACACTATCTTGACTTCGCACTTGACCAATAATTATATAATAAATACAACAGTAATAACAAGAAAACGTTTATTGTATCCAATATAATGTTTATAAAACACCACCTGTGAAATTAAAGCTGTGATTTTTTTTTTTTTTGTTACGCAGTATAGAGAGTTTGTTTTGCTACGAGAGAGACGAAGAAATCGGTGGGCTGACCCCAATAGACCGCAATTATTTTCGGGCATATATGTATATGTATAGATATATATGTATTTATATAGATATGTATATATATATATATATATATATATAACCGTACTGATGAATTTATGAATGCACGAGAAGAATAATATTTGAATGTTGCCCAAGAGGGACGTGCCGCGCGTCTAGGTCTCAGGCCCTATTTGCCCCTCTCGCAACTGCCGCACTAATATTTAAGTCTGAAAGAGATTTAGAACTAGACGTCTCTCGCGCTAGTATTTAATATATTCTCCATCTTGCTCCACTCAAAAATTCTCACTCTATCTCCGTTGCTCGCATACCATCATCGCTATACCACCTCGACAGCGCGATGTAAATCATCTGAAATTTCTAGCGCCACCCCTATAATCACTCGGTTGCGGTTGTACGTTTTGTAGTTTGTCTTGAAAGAAACACAAAAGTTATAATATGGCAAAAAAAAAAAAAAAAAAAAAAAA
>CAJUYH010009660.1:0-13407 GCA_910591685.1 Galerucella tenella
TCAACGTTATATATTCGTATATCTGTAACGTTACATCGAAACCAAAATATATCGTTAAATCCTCAAACCCAACTACAACGTTATATTTCAGTGGAGATTACATTATCATAAATATATTTGCAACGAGGGAATGACGTTGAATCAACGTAATAAAGTAACGTTACCGTAAAACCAGAATGAAACGTATTTCCTAACGACATTTTGCCGTTTTTTCAACGATGAATGCTGGTGGCGTTACTTGAAAAATTCAACGTTTTTTTCATGTATCTGTGTTTATTGGGAACCGTTGGAGAAGTAATGCAAAAAGTACTTTTTCTACTAGCGTGCTGAAAAGTCCACTTTTCCGCATTTATTTCAGTGCTGGAGGAGTCACTTTTCCGCACTAGTGCGGAAAAGTAAATTTTTCAAGTTTTTGGGGAGTATACTGACATTTGAATATTTTAAATATATATTTGTATGCTTGTAGCTTACCAAATGACTGAAAAATTAATAAATTTATTATAATTCTGCTATAATTTTCATTAAAAAAAAATTTTAAATCATTTTTCAATGGCCCCGGTATAAGCCTCATCAAATGAATGTCAAATAATAATAGTTCATTTGTTGATATATTATGTATTTAATAAGGAATGTTTCTTTATGTTAACTTTTGGGTTTTTTTCCGCATGCTAGTAGAAAAAATAGTGTACCTAACACGTGCATGAGGTGACTTTTTCGCACGCGATTGCTGGCCGAACTCGCTAAAGCGTCGTTCGGCCATCTGCAATAGCGTGCGGAGAAGAGGAGCGGGTAAACATACAACACGGCTCCTTCCAGAGCTGGTTCTGGTCCAATAATATATGCAGTTGCTGAACCTCTTCTCTCGAGTTCATCAGCTTGTTCATTTCCAGAAATACACCATCATGTCCCACACTAATCTAACTTTAATGTGTTAGTTTATTTAGTTCTTTATGGCATTCTTCTACCAGTCAGGATGTTACCTTGCGTACTTGTGTACAACTTGTACGCAAAGCGCAAAGCTTTGCGCACTTGTTGTACAAACTACTATTCCTTTTTGGCTAACAGTGTTTGTTGTTCTCTTCACTTCTACTTACCTCTAAATTACCTGGTAACTTTTCTGCTAATTTTATTGCATATTCTTGCAGTTTGTTATTTAAATAGAGAGTTGTAGTATGACCGATTGTATCCATTTGCTCTTTCACTGCTTCATTGATTTTCCTGTGCAAAAAGACAAAAAGTATGTTGATAAAATATTACTCTTAACTTCATACTAAACTATATATGAACAGTGGCGTATTCATGAGGGAACCCGGGGGGCCTGAATCCCCTATGGATACTGAAACCTTATATAAGTTATGGTATCGCAAAATAGTATCGGTAGGAGTGCCATGGATGGTTGAGGTTCTGCAATTCAGGAATGTAAATATCCTTAGATTACTGCAATTATTAGCAACATCGCCTTTTACAAATGCTACTTCATGGAAATCATTCATTCTCAATTCTGAAGAGGATAAAAACATATTTAACAAATTCTATGCCCGAGGTGAGTTTTTTTTAATTCTGCATGAAATTTTTAATTATGACAGTTACAGATCATCCGATTAATAAATGGGCGGGCATTTTTTATCGATACCCAAGAAAATGTCCCTCTCAACCTCCAAGGTTATCAATGAGTTGGCAAAGAACCATCGAAAAGTAATTCTAGTATTGGTTTTTTTATCTCTTTTGGACCAGTGCCGAAGCCTTCAAAAATAGTTAATATAATAGTAGGATGAAACCCATTAGAAAAGGAGGGGAATATGATATAATTGAAGAAAAAAATAAATTACGAGCGATCTAAGTTCGGGAAGTGGGAGAGGGTGAGTTTTTAAGGGTAAAAAATGGTTTATCTCGATTTCCGGCAAAAAGTCTTACGGAAAAAAGTTAAGTTAGTAATAAAAAGCTCCACAATTTTTGTATTCACAATTTTTACACATAAACTCAAAATTCATGTGAAAAACTCAAATAGCACAGTTTTTGGTTTTTTATTTTCATCTTTTTCAAAAAAAGTATTTTTTTCCCGAAATTCCGTGAAAACTTACCTTATCATGTCCCGAATACACTGTAATTCATTCGATTTGAAATACTTTTTTTCACCCTATTTTGACTTAAGATCATAAAAGCACCCTAATTTTCAATCGAAAATTCTCGCGTCAAAATATCAGCTTTTTCCAAAAAGTCGGTGAGCTTTTTGTTCGTTGAAATCTCTTCTTTCTGATCGTCTGAAAAAAATATACATCTCCAGGGTAAATGTTCTCAGAAAATGCAAATAATTGAAAAAACTCATATTCTAAGTTTTTTCTTAATTATTATGTCCAGTTTTGAGCTATTTATTAAAACTTACGCTTCAATTACTCAAAAAACGTAAGATTTATGTTACATTGATAGACGGAAAAAATGCAAATCGGAATACACTACTATAATTACAAACAAATAGGTTAATGAAATTAATATTCAATAGGACATCTAAAATATTTTGGAAAAGTTGAAGAACCTTTTTTAAATAATATTTGTAGAAGCCTATTTATTGCTGTTTTGAGATAATTTATTTACCTGAGTGACCTACGGTACATTTTAGCGCATTTTAAGGTTTTTCATAGAGATGTGGGTTTAGGTTTAAAGTAACATAGCCCCAAAAAATGGATTAAAATTAATCAAATCTATTTATTAATGTATAAATAAAAAAATAACACTTAGTCAATCAAGGTTACTAAAAAATCAATTGGCAAATATTAAATCATCCTTCATTTTGGCAAACCTTCCACCCACAGAAGGAGCAGCAGAACAGCATTGTTACAGGACATATTATCAGCTTCAAACTTGGTTAGGCAACGAATTGACAGCAACAGATTGGGGTTAGAAGCAACATCAATGTGGCATTATGCCCAAATCTACAGAAAAGGATTTAATTCCGGAATGTTGCTGCCGTAAACATGGTTTAAAATTCACAAATATATGTACAAATTATGTCATGGTTCTGAAAATTGCTCCAATATGGAAGAAAAAACCTACAAGGAAGTAAATGATTCAGATGATACTGTGGATGAAGAACCAATGCAGACTGGAAATGACATTGGAAACGAAAAAGGTGATGGTCTTGAATATCTCGAAGATTAACTAGAGTTGGTAAGGTTTGTCAAATCTAACGATGAAGAAATGCCATCAAAGAAACAAAAACTAATGGATGAGTGATTACAATTCAAAATAATGTATTCATGATTCACAGGATTCACGTTTTTTTTAATAATATTATAATGAATAACGAAATCAGAATGGAGTATCTAAATTCAATAGTAGGTACGATTTACAAGTATATTTACATCTTATGAGATTTTCTATGACATGAAGGTAACTCGAATTTGATGAATAAACTTTTTAACTCGAAAAAATTGCAGCACTCACATACTTTCGATGAAATTTTAAATAGTGATTAAAAAAAATTAGAATTTAAGTTTTTTTCATTTTTTGCATTTTCTGAGAACATTTACCATGAAGATGTATGTCTTCTTCAGACTATCAGAAAGTAGAGATTCAAACGAACAAAAAGCACACCGACTTTTTGAAAAAAGCTGATATTTCGATTGAAAATTAGGGTGCTTTTTTGATATCAAGTCAAAATAGGGTGAAAAAAAAGTATTTCTAATCAAATAAGTTACAGTGTACTTGGGACTTGATTGGGTAAGTTTTCACAGAATTTCGTGAAAAAAATAGTTTTTTTGAAAAAGATAAAAAAGAAAAACCAAAAGCTTGGTTATTTGAATTTTTCACATAAATTTTGAGGTTATGTGTGAAAATTGTGGATACAAAAGTTGTAGAGCTTTTTATTACTCACAACTTTGCTGTTCAACTTTTTTCCGTAGGACTTGTAGTTTTTCTGGAAATTGAGATAAACCATTTTTTACCCTTAAAAACTCATCCCCTCCCACTTTCCGAGCTCGGATCGATACTATTATTTTTTTTTTAAATCATCGACTCTATTTCTCCTTTTTGTCTTTTTTCTTGAAATTGTAGAAATATATTTTTTGTTCCTATTTTAAATAGGTAAAAAATATTATGTATTCCATTTTGTTTCTGCACGGTTATTAAAAATCGCCCTTTCTTAAAATTTCATTCACTTTAGACTTCAGAATTATGTTATTTGTTACTATTTAAATACAGGTTTAAATATATTTTGGAAGTAAACATAAAACAATGAAATTTTAACACCTAACTAGGTAATTTCGACTTATATTTTTCCTTCTCCATGGCTGATCCAGGGTCACTTTAGCACTGCCCCGTGAAATTGAGGAAACAATAAAACTGATTAAAACCAGCATTATAAATATATTTAAAAAAGTTAAACTAGCATTTTAAATATATTTAAAAAAGTATAGTATAGTTCTATAGTCCCGTTTTGAAAAAGTTAAGTTCCTGGAAATAAAAAAAAAAAAAATTTAGAGGCGGTGGTAAGTACCCCCCGGATCTACCGTTTGGAAACCCTCCCCCAATGATGAAACGTGAATACGCCACTGTCTACGTAGGTATAGTCTACTCGTTCAACCCATAAATGCTCATTACTACTTTTTTTTCTATTTTTAATAGGCTTTTATTACTAATACTGAATGTTAGTGCAGCCAGTATTTATAGAAAAATATGAAAAAAATCAATTGCGAGTTGGTTTAACTTAAGCTTCTTTTTGTCGTTTTTTGTGTTGTTGTTCTAAAGTAGACATTTTTGCTTCTTTCCCAAAAATTTCTTCAGGCTCGGTTTCAGCAATACGCATTTCATCTTGATTTTCATCGTTTTCTTCTTTCACAACAAATTCTTAAGGCTCGGACTCAACAATATGCATTTCTTCTTGATTTTCATCATTTCTTTCCAAATTTAAAACTGTTGTTGATCTCAGAACTCTGACTGGAAAATGACTTACATTCTTTCCAGTTTCGTCATCTGTAAAGTCTGAATCTTCACTTCTGGTGGTTCATTTTGGTAACAGTTGGTAGTCAATATTGTTCTTCGCATAAACTGAAAATCTCATAGACAGTATGAAAATTATCGTCCAGATCATTTGACCTGTAAATAACAAATCGCTTAGCGTAGCTTAGCTTAGTTGCCATCAATAAGTGAAGTGCTGAAATGAAAAATAACCTGACAAAAACACATAATGTACTTTGCTTTGTCCTTTACCACAGATTATAACGGAACAGATACGAATCCCGGTAAAACATCAAACGATTTTCAGCTCCGTCTTCAATGACCTTGGACCTTTAACTCGGTATGGCCGCGATGTTGCCAGTTTAAAATATTTTCTGAATTTCTTACCAAATTGCACTGTTGACTCTAGTGCCGGATCTAGTTTTTTTGGAAGTTTCCACTAAATCTTCAAAACCGGGCCATGTATTAAAACAATAATCATAATCAAATATAAATTTATGTATTCATTTAATATTTATATGTACATTCCTATGATTTGTTATAAATAGTCATTACTCTTGGGAGATTAATTAACAAATACATTTTTAGATAACACAAATAATCACAAAACTCAACCAAATTTTAAAGTACAAATAATTAAATCATTGATTATCGAAGGGAATACAATATACACCTATGCAAAGGAGAATTTTGATAACAATTTGTAGCACCAAAGTTAATATCAAAAACTTTAAAATTTCTTATATCATAGGCCGGGATATCAAATTATATACTCTCATCCCTTGGAAATCGAAAGAACTTTATTTTTCTTCTCGAATAAAATTTATTGGGACAGTCTTTGTATGGACAATACACTTCGCCGTGATGTTTTATTTATTTTATAAGAATAATAGTCTATACCACTATATTTTTATAGTTGATATTACCACAACGCACAATCGATTGGTCAAATAACACAATTAATTTCGCCGATTGAACACATTCAAACAATGAAGCAAACAAAAATGGCGTTATGAATTTTGATTACAGATTACAAGTGATTTTGAGCATGTTTTGACGTTTTGATTAGATTAGGTTAGGTTAGCCGTCATCGTTATTGTGCATGGTTGCCAAGGATTTGGTTTGTGAAAAAAACTATATATTTATGGTATGATTATTATACATTATAATCTTTTTAATTGTATAATTCTTTTAATGTTAATAAATTTGATTTAAAACAAGTACCTACCTAATTATCGAATATTTGTATCTGTATATAACTATCAGACTTGAAAAAATGCTTATAAAATATTTGAGCTATGATTGCAAAATGAAGGAAATATAATGCAAATTGACAACCCTGTTGAGAAATTTCGCGAAGCAGCCCGAACGGAGTCGACATACGACGATTGGCATTTAAATGGGTATGTCCACCCATCTCTCTCTCTTTTTACTGTTCTCTGTCAAGCTTTCGTATCTTCATAATTTGTGCCTTTACCATAAATAATTTATGAAAAAACTACACATTTCATTTATTTCATAAGCAATCTTACATCTTATCAGACTTGTATCTCCACAGCTTGCAAATTCACTTTATTTGTAGTTGTAGTTTCTATGGTAAAAAACCTTGCTAAGCCGACCAATAATTATAGGTATGCTGTTCGACTAATACATAGTTTTTGATTATTGATTATAAATACTAAATAGTGCGGCAACTTAAATTGCCAATAAGCATTAATGGGTTAAAATAGAGAGTTTGAAAGAATTATACAGTTTAGAACTGCCAAATTAAATAAATTCGATAACGAATAGATAGATAGATAGATAGTTTATTGACCTTAAATGCAATATTTAGTACATACAGTCATAGATACATAAAGTAAAAATTAAATATAAAAAAACCCTTGCACCATGTCAACTGTAGGTGAGCTTAGCTAAGTGCAATTTGGCATCAATGCAAATTCTAGGAAATTTTTAGTTTAATTTAAGTGATTGGTAACAGTCTTTCGACTTCATATGCGATTATTGTCATTATTTGCTTATGGCATTTTCGTTTGGTTTGGGTCTGACGTGGAAATCTAAACATTGAATGAAACTTTTCTTGGTGTACCGGGATCTCTCTTTGTGTTGTTGGCATTTTGATAAATCTGGGATACAATGATGATACAATGTCGCTATCTCCCTGGATACTTTTGCTATGGTTCTGCTAGCTGTAGCTACATCAATTTGTATAAAATGTCCAACAGTTATCAGAAAACCTGAGCTAACAGTTATCAGAAAACCTGATCTCGCAAAATATTTTAGACAAGCTAGAACTGGTTGATTGGACTAAGGCTGTTGTTCCTAAGAGCATTTCACAAGAATGTATATAATCTTGGTTTTATAATTTAGCGACACATGAATTTAACACAAGGTCTGTAAACTTGGTTTCGCAAAGTTTTGAGTACCTATATATTTGCTTTTATTACGTGTCATCAGGAAACTCCATACGATCTTCTATTAAAATTGAAATAAACATAACAGTTTCTTTGTTGAATAAAAATGCTTTAAAAAAAGTTAAATTGTCCATTGGGTGAGAATAATTTGGCCGAACAAATATTCATCTTGGAAAACCATATTCTATTATTTCCAACAAATCTAAATCGTCATTGATAATATCCATCTTCTTATTGCAACACAACAAACCACCAGCCAAGAAGCATCTTTTAGGTTAACAGAATTTACGTTTTGCTGTAAGCCTCCGAAATTGACGGCTTAGGTTAAGGGAGGTTTGAATTAAGTTTGACATACGGTGCAACAAAAATATTAACTTTAAGTGGCCCTTAACCGTAAGCTTCACTTAAAATAGTCGGTGCAAGCGGCCATAAGTGTTTTCAGATTCATTACAAAAATTTAAATTAAAAAAAGGAGATTATTTTTTTCTACGCCCATGGCTGTAAAATCGCACTGTCAACATTCCTTGTAAATGACATTTAACAATACCATGCACGTAATGAGATCTCATAACATACACGTGCGTTTTGAGAAGAAAACTTAAGCTTCTTGGTTTAATTAAATTACAATCAATTTTTTTTCACGTACTACTTCATTTGGTTCATTTACATACTTTTAGTCAATGAAAAAATATAAAAGCTTTTAGCATTGGAGAAGTACATTTTAGATTGAAACAGTGATGCCCCTAAATATCGGCAACACATTATACAATTTCTAAAAAAATAATACACGTTTTCTTGATATGGAAATAAGCGCTATCTCATTTATGCTGTCAATTTTTGTAACAAAATATAGTATCCGAACTTTTCCTCAACTTTACCTACAAGTATGTCTGTTAGTAGTAGAAGAGATGAAATTATAAGCACTCTGAAGAAAATAGATGGGCGTAGAAAAAGTATAGTACGTTACACGAGTTGTGATCCCATTACGCACGAATGAAATTCATAAACTTTTTCATTTCGTGCGTAATGCGTTACTTAGAACTCTTGTTACGTAATATACTATTTTCTATGACCGTGCGTTTGAACCCATTTTCTCGCACGCATTTTAGTTTTGAAAGTGTCACTCTCCCAAACTAGTGCGGGAAAGTGGAGTTATGCAAATTTTGACCTTATTAAAGAGTTTTTTACTTCGTAAGTTATAACTATTGCTACAACAGGTAAATAAAAAATATTTACGAAATATATCAAATGAAAATCTTTCATCTACAAATGACTTAAAATCGTCGCCGTCACCTAGATCGTCATCTTTATGTGACCTGCAACTGATGCCATCCTCATCGACGTCATCTACTTACCAGTTAACACCAAATATGTAACTCCACTGGACCCGCCATTTTAACTAATTTACAGAGTGTAACAAATTGTGTCCCTAATATTAATATTTATAATAATTAGTAGTTTTTAGTTAAAGCTCTGTATGTGTATGTTGAGATGTAATTATTTTTGGAAAATGTGTTGATATATTTTTTGTATATACGGTCGTAGAAAGAATAATTTTCCTAACCCATGCGTAAAGTGTCTTTCCCGCCCTTGAACGCTTACCCGAACTCTGCTCCGCGTCGTTTGGGTCATCTATGCAGTCGCGTGCGGGAAAGTATCACTTTCCGCACTTGTTAGGAAAATAACTATGGTCGCGTTCATCCCAACAAAGTTGATCAGGTAGCGATTTTTAGAGTGATCCATCAGTTCGTAATTCTGCTGAACGTGCTAATAAAACCATCGACATATATGTAACAAATGTCAATGAATACAACAACAACAACAACCCAATTTTATTTGATATATACGACAATTATGAAATAGGTATTACTTCTAACCATTAAAAAATGGGATTTAATTACAATAAATAGAGCTCCCCACTTTGGAGCATACTATGAAGAGTTGAAGTTCCTGACAAACTATACAATTTATTTATGAAATAATAAGTCACCTTCAGCTGTTCACTCATTTTCAGTAGTAATACCCCTAGGGTCTTGATAATACCGAGATAATTTTGTCATAGAGAATGCTGAAAGCGTGTTGCTTGATAATAGCCCAAGGCCGCAGGCCGAGGGCTATTATCTTTGAGCAACACGCTTGAAGGATTCTCTACGACAAAATTTTGAGTATTTATCAAGACCCGAGGAGTATTCGATAAGATAATTTTTTACTTTATAGATATCAAAAAATTGATTGTCAATCTGACGCTTAATACTTTTCAATACAAACTTTATTAGTTTTAATCAAATATTATTAATTTTGACTTAAAACTACAGTTGTGAAAAGTACAATTGGTGAATTAATTGAATCGTTAGATGCAATACCAAATATTCGCGACATTTTTAATCCAGTTGTCAGTTTGACGTTTAATTAATTTTTAATATAAAATAAACACCAAACTGAAAACACCACATGTAGGGTATTATCGCTGTAATACAGCGGTGATTGGATGAAATTTGACACATGACTTAAAATTAAGTAATTTGATTGGTTACTATATTCAGTAAAAAATTATCGCTGTAATACAGCGGTAATTGGATGAAATTTGACACATGACTTGAAATTAAGTAATTTGATTGGTTACTATATTCAGTAAAAGATTATCACTAAAATACAAACCAAAATATCTCCAAACAAAGATATTTATAATATGTTTCCAACATACGTCATAAATGACAGTTAATGCATCATCAATCGGTAGCGTGTAGCGTATTTTAATTCTGATTGAAAAAATGGCGACTGATACCACATCGCTCAATCTGATCAGTTAACAGAACACGCGTTCAGCAGGAAATTGATGATCGCTTCGGTAGCGCTACGTTGTGATGAACGCGACCAATATTTCACAAATTTACTTGTTATCAAATTTATTCCATTTGGCTGTTCTATACAGTATACATAAAACTATTTTGATTTTAATATTGTTTTCTTACGGATGACAATGTCCAACGCTAACTGTACATACACCACCAAACATGTCCAAGTATCTTTTTCCATAAATATCGAACAACCATTGTTTGTAGCCTTGATGCAGAGCAACAGGCTTACTGTAATAAGTTGAACTAACGGGATTAATGTTAACATTTCGAATTTTAATCATTTCATCGTAAGATAAACCCTAAGAAAATGAAAGAAAATAGTCGCGAGTTTGATAAGTATGAAGAAATTACTCACCTTGTATTTTTTAGGAGTGAAATTACATTTTGGCAACTTTGGTTTTGTAGAATAATGTCGTAGGTAACAAACAAACTGCTTCATTGTGGTAAAATGTGTGTTGATACGTAGCGATTGTGAAAAAGAATAATGAAATTACCAAACAATGTCCAAATTATGAATACTTAAATGAATTATTCTTGCTTTCTAAAAGGTCATTGATTATACTCCAGCAATCAGTTTCAAATGTAAGTTTTTCAGATATAGGTGTAAGTGAAATTATAGTTCGTCTTAAAGGAGCTTTTGCCAGCAATTTCCTAAATACAACCAATAATGACCTTCATAAGCGATTTATTATTTACAGGTCAAATGAACTGGACGACAATTTTTATATTATCGATAAGATTTTCAGTTTATGTGAAACAAAATATGGACAACAAACTGATACTAAAATCTCTACTATTGGAATTACCTATTCCCCCTTATAAACCACCAGAAGCCGAAGCTGATGAAGATTCCTATCTTTCAGATGAAGAAACTGGAAAGAATGTACATCATCTTCCTCCCAGAATTTTGAGATCGACAGCAGTTTTGAATTTGGAAGAAAATGATGAAAATAATGGATATTGTTGAAACTTTGCCTGAAGAAATTTTTGAGAAAAAATCAAAATTGTCGACTTCCGAAAAACGACACAAGAAACTACGAAAAGAAACTCAAGTTAAACCATTTGTGTCCTCCTGGTCATTTATAAACACGTCTTCAATGCCCCCAAAAACTGCTCAGTATGAACCAAGTCACCTCTACTTTTTAAAAAATACTCTTTCTTCCCCACTGGATTATTTTGAATGCTTTTTCTCAGATACCTAAATCGAATGAGCACAATGAGCACATAGCTTCACCCTGATTGATTTTAAACGTTCCAATATGAATGAACGTAATGTAACGAGTTGTGTTTTCTATTCAAGTTCATTTTGCCACCAGATATTATATAACTCGTTACTCACTGTCCAACTCCCTTCTTAACAAAAGGATCAGATTTGCTGGCACTACAAGAAAACGGCTAGGCCGTCTGATCAAGAGCGGGATTCCGTACTCCGTATTCCACATCCAGCAAAAGACAGAAGGCGGATGAACGGCATAAAGGGGGAGATAACGAGTCAGTTCCTTTTCCTGGGGCCTCATCCAGCAAAAGGCAAAGATCCGAAAGGTAGTATCCCGGAGACGGAGGCGAAAAAGCCACGTCCTTGGGTGAGTTCGGCGGGCTCTAAGCCATCATTAAGAGCAGTGGCGGAGATTGTGAAAGTGAAATTGCTCCAAAAAGCAATTCTGAATGCTATTGAAAGCCTTCCGGATGACAAGGGTCCGCAATTACGCTTCCAGAGCTGTACAATTCGGCCTGAAATCCTGATACTGATGTGCGCCGATTTTCAACGTCTCAGTGGCTTGAGGGAGAAATAACTTTCCTAGTCCCTGGAAAGACGCCAAGCTATAATTGGTACAGAAGTAGGAGCTACCCAAAACCCACATCTCCGTGGCCTTCATTCCTGATGATGGGGAGGAAGAGCGGGTGCTGAAGCATTGGCGAATATCAAACCATGTACTGAGAACCCAGGAGTTGACTATTCTAAACCGGGTTAATACGGGACCTGGTAACTGGTCAGACCTGGACATTCTCCCTGGAAGAGGAAACAACGGTCGAGTCCGCGGAGCCCAAAAAGACCCTGTAAAGGAAGGACAAAAATCTCCCTCCATGGAAGGAGTCTAAAAAGGTTTATAAGGGAGAAAAGGTAGGTGAAAAGGGGGGTTAATTCCCCTTTCTCTTATAGGGCCTCGCAATGGCTTCTAAAACACCAGGCCAACATTCACCAAGTCCAAGCGGCAACCTATCTCCTTGGGCGGAGGTTTGACATATGGGGAAGATCGGAGTGGGATTTATCCAGGATCCCTGGATTTCCAGCACTGCAGGACAGCTCGGCGGACTGGGTAACTGTTCTGGTAAAGTAGTATACAGCCCCTCATTCCACCCAGGTGATAATTGGATGTGATACAAATTCCCACCATTTGGACTG
This sequence comes from Galerucella tenella, assembly GCA_910591685.1. Taxonomy (NCBI): domain Eukaryota; kingdom Metazoa; phylum Arthropoda; class Insecta; order Coleoptera; family Chrysomelidae; genus Galerucella; species Galerucella tenella. The sequence continues at coordinate 12,630 of CAJUYH010009660.1, forward strand.
GGGAAGTACTACGGGCACAAATGGAAGAGGTGAGTCTTTAAAAACTTTAATGATCAAGGAGGTGCTAGTAGTGAATAACATTGGCTCTGAACCAACTTTCGTGAATAAAATTCGCAGGGAAGCATAAGTACATAAGCACGAATTTCATTGGTACTGAAATCGTTAATTGGCACGTATCTACGGAACCGTCTTGTTCAGACCACAGACACATCAGATTCGTCGTATATACAGAGGCAAGACCCATAGTCCAATTTCGGAACCCAAAATGCACCAACTGGAGCGGATATCGATCAATCCTCCAGGATGAAGGCTTTGAAAACATGATTGGTACTTTCATTAAGAATAGGGCAGAGATAGAGGAGGCGACTAATTGTTGATGTGGTCTTTTTATAGTATTTCAGATGAAAGATTATAACAGCAACTTTTGACGTAACAAGATATATTTACTCAATGTCAACTACCTAATATTATTAAAAACAATAACATCAATAAAACAAAAGGGATGGTCAAACATAGAAAATGTTCTTCGTACAGGGTACTTCAACACCTTCCCCCATTGAACTGTTTGGCCATACCAATAGCCTCTCGCAACGTTTCCAATCGTGGTTTAAAAAGCGACTTTGTCATGAGATCAGCTAATTGGAATTCAGATGCAACCTTTTTAACGACTACTGAATTTTCTTGAACTAACTCTCTTACAAAGAAGTGCCTGAGATGTATATGTTTCGTTCTACGATGAAACTCTGGATTTTGTGACAAACGAATAGCAGCTTCATTG
>CAJUYH010009661.1:728-13407 GCA_910591685.1 Galerucella tenella
TGATTTATCTTATTGCCAAGATGCTAACGTTCATCTATTCGGACAGGAGGAAGTAAATGGGTTAGAATAAATGATGTTGACCTGACAAAAACAACTGGGACACACACGAAGGTTACACATACCCATAAAACTCATAACTATACAAGAAAGCATTCACACGATCATCCACATTTAACATGGCTGTTAGCAATGGCACTCAACTTATTGTGAAATCAACTCTGGTACGATAATAAATTAGTTGAGTATTAAATTTTGCCTGTTAAATGCACGGACTTAGGTGACCCGCCCAGATATTTTGCCGGACTGCCTTCTAAGAACCTCATTTGGACCAACACTCTAATTAACGACGCTTCTTAAGACGCATTTAAAAATGTTGTATTAAAAATAAATAGAAATAAAGTATAATTAACGCTAATTATCTACACTACCTTGATCGGTATTTATAATAATTATTATACTAATTGTTGAATGACAAGTGCGAAAAGGAAAAATGATGTTGAATCCAAAGTCCCTAAAATACACAGGTTACCTACTAACTTTCAACCAGTCAGAAGCTCCAATAAACTGCGCGAGAAAACGTCATCATGCCTGCCCAATTAATTAAACTTCACACCTCAATATTAAATCAATAATTGTTATCTTGACATCTACATGACAGTTGTGATGTAGATTTTTCAACTAGGAAAATACGGGGACAAGAGAGTTTATAGATCCAGCTCTAATAATAAAAATAAATGGTTTTTGAAAGGGAAAGTTTGAAACCAAACAACTTCTCACAGATCTAGGTCATCACGACACTAGCACTTACATTGCGTATTTCCTACGATCTTTCGATAAGGTGTTTTATTTTCTTGTAAAGTATGACGATATTATTGTGGGATGATGCCTTGCCCATTCCTACACAGTGTAACATCTGATTACACATGAATTTCCACTTTTTTGAAAAAAAAACACAAGTTATTTCAATTTCTTTCAGTTAACATTAGTTAAGGAACAATCTTCTGCTATATATCAGGTGTAGAGTATTGTAGGCTAGGAAACAGCAGAAATCCTAGAAAGAAAAGAGCCTCCAACAGCCAACTCGTGGTCAAAACGCTCAGAGTTACTAAGCCAGACGGCTCAAAAGCAATCGAAGAAACTGGGGTAGGAGTGTTCGGGCCAGGAACCAAACACTCTGAAAGCTTGGGAAAAAGCCCAAGTATCTTTCAAGCGGAAGTCCACGCCATAAGAAAGTGCGCCCAGTTCAATATTGATAAAGGATACAGAAGACAAAGGATTATCATAAAAATTAAAGCACTGAGCTCTTGTGTAATCAGTTCCAAAATGGTGTGGGAATGCCTAGACAAACTCAATGAACTAGGCGAGAACAATATAGTCACCTTACTATGGATTCCAGGACACACTGGAATAGAAGGAAATGAAATAGCAGATGAACTAGCAAAGAGGGGGACTAAAATACCTTTCTGGGGGACTGAACCCTTTTGCGCATTCAGCCCCAATGTAATATTGGAAGAAATAGGTAAAACCGAGAAAAACAGAAGATCTGACCATTGGAAAGATCTAGTAGGGCTTATACAATCAAAGATTCTTCTGGGTGACTACAACCTGTTGAGATCAAATGAATGTATAAGTCAAAGTAAAACTGCGCTAAGAGTTTTAACTGGGATTCTAACGGAACAATGTCGCCTGAATGGGCACCTGGAAAAGCTCAAAATAGTGGAGGAAGAAGAATGTAGATTTTGTGGCATGGGAGAAGGAACCTCCATCCACATACTTTCCAACTGGTCTGGTCTGGTCTGGTACACGGATGGCTCATGCTCCGGTGATACAGCAGGGGTTGGAATTTACTCCAGGAACCCAAGAACACAAGTTTGTGTACCATTGGGTGATGGTGTATCTGCATATCAGGCCGAGATATATGCTATCTCGGAATGTGCGCAGATAAACCTAGACAGAGGTTATGTGGATCGACGCATAACCATATACTCCGACAGTCAGGCAGCAATTAAAGCCCTGAGTGGGTATACCAGCAACTCAGGACTTGCTAACGAATGTCGAGAACGACTTGCTAATCTTGCGAGGCGGAACGTGGGGCGGCTAGAATGGATTCCAGCTCACTCTGGTTTTGAAGGCAACGAGATGGCGGATGCACTGGCTGCAGCTGGGGCGGCAGCTCCTTTCTGCTGCCCGGGCCCGACCCTGGGCCTAACAAAACAAAAAATACGCAAGGAGACGAAGAAGTGGCTGAGGAATCAGCACCTCGCTCATTAGAATGCTCTGCAGGGTCCTAGACAATCCAAACTTCTATTGAATGGATGGACTGATGGACACGCTAGGGAAGCTACTGAACTACCAAGGCGTAGGCTAAGGAAGATAGCAGGACTCCTAACAGGGCACTGCTGTATGAGGAAACACCTCCACAACTTAGGAGTAGAGGAAAGTTCCCTATGTAGGGGTTACGGCATGACTGACGAAACGTCAGTCCATGTTCTCTTTGAGTGTCCACACTGGGCTGTACTACGCAGACGAATCTTCGGAGTCCCTGTTATGGGCCATGGAGACACAAGCAGACATCCACTGAAAAAGGTTGTGGCCTTTATTGAAGGGCTCGGCTTGATGGATGTCTAGGTAGCAGGAATGGCACAATGGGCCTGCCAGTGGCCTCAGTGCCGGAACCTTGGCTTGAGTTTGTCCAGGACAAGGCTCGCCTGCACATTTAGTAGTAGTAGTAGTAGTAGTACTTTCCAACTGCACAGCACTTCAGAATCCTAGAGTACAGAGGTCAAATAAAGAAAGTGACGCTTTATTAAGATGAAAAGGTAGAGCAACCCTACAGCATCTAAGTCTCATGAAACTCCCTCCCATTACATCAACCTGCCTATGGTCTTAACATAGTTGATAACGTCCCCAAGAGGAACTTCTGGAGCTAGTGCGTTCAAGATCACAAGAGGCCCATTTGGGTGAGGACTAAAAACCTTGACTGGCAATCATTGACAATAGTTGGAATTTTTTACATGATACTCTACTTTTAGTTTTTCAATTAATACCAACTTTTTAACCAATATTTGTGTCGTCTTAAGCGTGTCGGGAGTGTTGCGTACTTCATATAATTTTATGTTTTCATCTAAATAGCCTAGAGACAACTAACTGTTAAAAAGAACAAGTAATTTGATCACCTACAAGAATTCATTTTTCTATATATGTAGGTCAGTCGTGACAAAAATTAACATTGAAATAAGATTCGTAAATGATGATGCAGTAATAATAGCTTCAATCAAAAATAATTTAAATTGACAAATATGTTTCATTAATTAAAAAAATATATATAAATGGAATTTTTCGAATGATGTGGGTGTATAAAAAAATTGCGAAATCTTGATTGCGTAGCTTCTTTACAAAATTGATTGTCTATTCTACAATATCATTTTAATTGATGGTATTTTTATAGAGCTGAAGAAAAAATTTGAAGGTGATGCCATCAAAAAACTACAATTGCTTGAAAAATTGAGAGAAGATAAATCAGAACTAGGAGATGTTTTAAAAAGCTGGTTATATCGTGCAGATATCCTAACCCCGTTTAATTTAGAAGTGTAATTCAGTATCTGTCGTGGCATATAGCCAGAGAAGTAGTTGTTGCTTCTTACTGAACAGTCTCTGATCTTTGGATACTTGGATAAATTTTTCTATCGACTTTAATAATAATTACGGTATTATTTAACAATATTAGATGGCGTGTTGTAGTGTCATTTGCAGCCAAAATCTATTATTTATTTAAGTCATCATCTAATGTCTCCTCGGGGGGTTTTAATAACCTCTTCCTTGTATAGTTTATAAATAACAATCATTAAAAATTGTGTATATAAATCCGAGTTCATCACGAAAATCTCGAGGCGTAATGTAACATTCTTATTAAGTCTCCTATATGGTTGGAGATATGTTTACACATTAGATACTGACCCGGGAATCGCCATTGTCTTTTAATAGGGTGTGTCACTTCCTTGAGACTATCCGTTGCACATTTTTTGTTCAGACATCTCGTTATCGTATATAGGAATTTTTATGTTATAAAATAAACAGAATTTACCAATACATGGGAATGTATGTATGTATGTATTTTGGGGTGACATTCACTGAGACCTAAAAGATCTATTGTGCCCCCTAACTTCTACTCAGTTTCTGAGGAGAGTCTCAGAAACTAGTAGCTCTCTTAGTCCTATTTCCCATAGGAATTTTAGGATGTCTGCAGGCTTCAACATAGGTAAATGTTCCTCTTCTATCCAGTAATCTCCCAGGTGCTGTGCTCTAGGATTCTGAAGTGCTGTGCAGTTGGAAAGTATGTGGATGGAGGTTTCTTCTTCCATTCCACAAAATCTGCTTTCTTCTTCCTCCACTATTTTGAGCTTTTTCAGGTGTCCATTCTTTCCATTCTTTAGATCTTAACAGGTTGTAGTCACCAAGAAGAGTCTCGGATTGTATAAGCCCTACTAGATCTTTCCAATGGTCAGATCTCCTCTTTTTCTTGGCTTTACCTATTTATTCCAATATTACATTGGGGCTGATTCCGCAAAAGAGTTCAGGCCCCGAGAAAGGTATTTCAGTTCCCCTCTTTGCTACTCTGCTTTTTAATTTCCTTCTATTCCAGTGTGTCCTGGAATCCATAGTAAGGTGACTATATTGTTCTCGCCTAGTTCATTGAGCTTGTCTAGGCATTCCCACACCATTTTGGAACTGATTACACAAGAGCTCAGTGCTTTAATGGCTGCTTGCCTATCTGACATTATGATAATCCTTTGTCTTCTGTATCCTTTATCATTATTGAACTGGACGCACTTTCTTATGGCGTGGATTTCCGCTTGAAAGATACTTGGGGTTTTTAACAAGCTTTCAGAGTGTTTTGTTCCTGGCCCGAACACTCCTATCCCAGTTCCTTCTATTGCTTTTGAGCCGTCTGTGTACCACTGAATGGCATTCTTTCCAAGTCTGGTAATGGTATTTGGATACCATTCCATACCTTTTTATCAGTTTTCGATTGAGAATAAGATGTGTACTTGCGATTAAAACTTGACCCCACTTTTCGAATCTTCAAACTTCCAAAATCGGAACTAAGGTTTTCCCTAAACTCTTATATGTGGAACTCCGTGGATTCCAAAGATCCTTATGTAAATTTGACGAATATGGATGTGATTAAAATGATGATAGAAAGTGTGGTTAACTATGGCTTTAACGAGTGTAGATCTTTAAATTTTAAAGAGTTGGGAGGTTTATGCCTGGTATTTTAATATGACCAATTATACTGCATGTTATTAAGGTTATTATAAAGTTGGTATCCCCTTTACAGCGTCCAATTATAAGAACATATTAAAATAATTCGTGACATTAGCAATCGTGATACAAGTTGCTGGAGATTTTTTACAATAAGAAACTATGTCATATAACATATGAATTGAGAATATAATGAAATGTAATCATAGACCAATAAAATTATTAGAAATTTTTTGGTAGGTATATGATTTGCATTAATATATCAATTATTTAAATTTTACTCGTTTACTCCGTCGTCTGACTGACAAGTATACTGTCAGTCTTGTCAGGATCACCCTGGGCGACCGTGGAAAGATGGCGTCGAAGAAATATTTGGCGATGACCAGGAAAAACCTACGTTTAGTACGATATCTGACTGGCCACTGTCAACCAAGGAAACACCTCCATACTATGGGGCGATACGGTCATTCAGACCATACAAGTCTCCAGGGAAAGACCAAATCTTCCCGGCTTTGCTTCAACAAGGCTGGGAGGCCGTTGGCACAATTCTGGTGCATATCTTTCGGGCCTGTTTGGCACGCAGGTATGTCCCTGAACAGTGGAGGCAGGTGAAAGTCGTCTTCATACCCAAGCCGGGTCGTACCACATATACGGTGGCTAAATCCTTTAGACCCATTAGCCTAACATCCTTTGTGCTGAAAACACTGGAGAGGGTGGCTGATCGATACATAAAGGAAAAGGTTGGGCTTAGGTATCCTTTGCACAACAACCAACATGCTTTTAGGTATGGCAAGTCAACTGAAAGTGCCTTACACCAACTGGTAACTCAGGTGGAGAAGGCGCTGGAAAATGGCATGATCGCCCTGGGAGCTTTCTTGGATATACAAGGGGCGTTTGACAGCACCCCTGTAGGATCCATGTGTAGGGCTGCGGCAAATCATGGAATAGAGCCAATGATCACTCACTGGCTTGGGGCCATGTTGTGCAACCGTACAGTAGAGGCCACATGGAAAGACCATGTGGCAAAAGTAATCGTAGCTAGGGGATGTCCGCAAGGGGGTGTTCTTTCGCCCACATTGTGGAACCTAGTCATTGACGAGCTAATAACCCTTTTAAACGGTGAGTGCTTTCTAACGATTGGGTATGCCGATGATATCGTTGTCCTTGTTGTTGGAAGGCACATTACCGTTCTCAGGGACCTCATGCAAAGGGCTCTGAATAGGGTACATGGGTGGTGTAACGAACACGGACTTGCAGTTAATCCTGCCAAGGCTGAGATAGTTGCTTTCACCAAAAAGAGAGGTATAAGACCTGAGGGTCTGAATCTTGACGGAGTGCCACTGCCGGTGGTTGAACAGGTGAAGTATCTAGGAGTGATCCTTGATAAATCACTGACATGGAAGGCTCATCTTGATAGTCGCCTAAGCAAGGTGACAAACACGTATTGGGCCTGTAGGAGAGCCATTGGTCCGAGGTGGGGACTGACCCCCAAAACGATCATATGGTTCTATAGAGTGATTATGCTGCCTATGCTCACATATGCGGCTCTGGTCTGGTGGCCGAGGGTAACCTTGGTCACGGCTAGATCGCAACTGGCACGCCTTCAAAGGGTGGTCAGTTTGGGGGCAAGTGGCTGCATGAGAACTACCCCAACTGTTGCGATGGAGGTGATCCTTGATCTTCGGCCTCTTCACCATGTGATCGAGGCTGAGGCGGGGATGGCTTTCCTGCGCTTGAAACGGCTGGGATACGTGCGAAGAGGGGAAGAGTGCAGGCACGTCAAGAAGCTCCGGCTCCTGGAAGATATTCCAGTTCTGGCTCGAGCGGCTGATGAATGCCTGCGTAAGTACTACTTCGCTACCCCATATAGGGCCATGATACGGGATAGAGAGTCCTGGGAAAAAGAGAGGAATACACAGCCTAATGGGACCGTCTGGTACACAGATGGCTCATGCTCCGGTGATAGAGCAGGGGCTGGAATTTACTCCAGGAACCCAAGAACACAGGTTTGTGTACCATTGGGTGAGGGTGTATCTGCATATCAGGCCGAGATATATGCTATCCTGGAATGTGCGCAGATAAACCTAGACAGAGGTTATGTGGATCGACGCATAACCATATACTCCGACAGTCAGGCAGCAATTAAAGCCCTGAGTGGGTATACCGGCAACTCAGGACTTGCTAACGAATGTCGAGAACTACTTGCTAATCTTGCAAGGCGGAACGTGGTGCGGCTAGAATGGATTCCAGCACACTCTGGTTTTGAAGGCAACGAGATGGCGGATGCACTGGCTGCGGAAGGGGCGGCAGCTCCTTTCTGCGGCCCGGGCCCGACCCTGGGCCTAACAAAACAAAGAATACGCAAGGAGACGAAGAAGTGGCTGAGTAATCAGCACCTCGCTCATTGGAATGCTCTGCAGGGTCCTAGACAATCCAAACTTCTACTGGAGGGATGGACTGATGGACACGCCAGGGCAGCCACTGAACTACCAAGGAGTAGGCTAAGGAAGATAGCAGGACTCCTAACAGGGCACTGCTGTATGAGGAAGCACCTCTACAATCTAGTAGAGGAAAGTTCCCTATGTAGGGGTTGCGGCATGACTGATGAAACGTCAGTGTCCACACTGGGCTGTATTACGCAGGCGAATCTTCGGAGTCACTGTCATGGCTCCTGGAGACACAAGCAGGCATCCACTGAAAAAGGTTGCGGCCTTTATTGAAGGGCTCGGCTTCATGGATGACTAGGTAGTAGGATTGGCACAATGGGCCCGCCAGTGGCCTCAGTGTCGGAACCTTGGCTTGAGTTGTCCAGGACAAGGCTCGCCTGCATATTTAGTAGTAGTAGTAGTAGTATGGGGCTAGTGGACACACCTCTATGCAGGATGTGTGAACAGGAAGTCAGGAAGATGAAACTGTCAGACATGTCTTATGCGAGTGTCCGGAGTTATCGCCAATAAGAGAGTGTGTGTTCGGTGAGTCTTGACCTACACCTGCCGATAAAAAGGAGATGTCTCCTAGTGATCTGTCCACCTTCCTGGGATGGACAGGGAGGACAACTCCTCGGGAGGATGTACAATGGGTCACATATGGCCTAAGTGCTGTGAGCCTACACTCACCCTCCCTACTCTACAGATATTAACTACTAATAGAGAAATTCAATTTCTCAGTTATTTAGAAGAAACAATAATTGTCAACTTTACAGCTAGTAGTGGAAAAAATATATTTTCACTTTCAAACAGCTTAATTATTAAATAAGAAATCATGTAACTATTTTCGCTGGACTATAATCAATTTATCAAACATGGATCGAAGTAATGAATGTTTGTTTCCTCCTCTTCAATGTGAATTATTTCAATGTATGAGATAAAATCTACAAAATCACGATTTTAGAAAAATATTTGGCAGCCTTCGACTGTCCATCAGTTGAAGAGAAAAAAAATATCAAATATTCCCAAGTGATGGGAATTTTTAGAAGGATGTGTCGGATTCTGTCACAATATATATTTTTTTAATACATCATTGTATATGCAGTAACGGAGTGGAATTTTGACGATTTAATCAATAAACAAATTTTATAAACAAACACACAACATTCCTTAACAAATTTTCCCTTATGTACTGAATCCATCTCTGGATTATAGATAATGAAGTTGATTTTTTGAAGGTTAGAACAGGTCCGAAAACGACAATTGTGTTTTGTTGAATGTATAATTATTTTCACAGAATGAGTCGTAGATTTATTGGTGTTATTTCGTAACATAATACTGGTTTGTTTATTCATTTAATGGTTGATGTCATTATTTCTTCACTATGTATCTTCCAGAAATCTTTTCTTGCTGCTCTACGCTTCTTTCAGCTTCTTCCTCTTTCAGCAGACACTTCGGAAACAGGAAAAATATCCTTAGATTCCCCAAATTGTTTATGACAATTCCAAAACAAGATTAGAACCTAACTATGACCAGGGAAGTATAAGTATAGCTCCAAGCTGTTCTCCTTTTAATTCCACCGATATTGTACCTTTGACTTTTCAAACTTAAAACCGTAAAATTTCCAGTACCAACAAATTGTGTGAGTTACTAAAGAAAATTAATTTATTTGGAAATAAATAAAATGAACAAACGGAGTTAAATTATTTCTAATAATTTCTATACCAGGGGCGTACCATAGAAATTATAAACGCGAACGATAAAATTTTCAAAAGGGGTTCATGTAGCCCTATGACTGCTTTTTTCATAATGATTTGTGATCCAGGCTGAACATCGACCGTGAAAACTTTCAAAGCCATTAGGATTAAAATAATCCACATTTTCTTCGCGATAGATTCAATTTAGTTGTAAATTATTAACACTGTCAAAAATTAAAAGCGGAGGAAATGAAAGTTTTGAGACGAAATTTTTTTTTATTTAATTTTGCACTTAAATCGTTTAGCCATATTTTTAAATTTATCAAATTAAATAGAGGATTTTACCGTTTACTGGGATACCATTCGACATCAGTAGCGGTTGGTTATTAGAGAAAACGTACCATCCCTTTATTAACCACTCTCATCTAATAAATCATCTTATAATAATTCCATGGGATGCAGCGGACTCTATTATTAGACTTTTGATCAATTATGTGTTTTGTTTTTGGAAAATGTCGAAGAATGCCAAGAATTTAATGTGTTCTCTAATTAAATGGTTGGTCGTGCCATTTTATCGGCCACCACCAGGCTGAAATTGATTACTGACCCAGCCAAACTGGTAGTTAGTAATGGCATAGTAATAAAAACAACAATAAAATTTTATCTTTAGGGCAACATTTATTCATGTTATCATCAATTTCTAAAGATTTGTAATATAAACAACTACCGTATTGCCCTGATATAGCTCTAGCAGATTTTTCTCTATTCCCAAAATTCAAATTATCATTTCGTTTATTTAAAAACATCAACGCGAGTCTGTAATCGTTATTTATGATACAAGTGCGTGAAGTTATACTTTTGCGCACGAGTTGCGCAAAAAGCAAGGCACGAACGTAGCAAGTGCCTTTTTCGCAACGAGTGCGCAAAAGTACTTCACGCACAAGTGTCCTACAAAACTTCATCTACGACCACATGAAGAAAAAATAAAAAAATGTGCTCTGCAGAGTTTGAAAAATATAAAAATAAATTTTTTATAAACAGATATACAGTGCTATTCAAAAGTCCCCTCCCCCCTTGTTGAAATGTTATTTCCAGATGGCCGAATTCATCTGGATTATCTTCCAGAATTTCAAGAATTAACGGCTCAATTACATTTTGTAACATCTCCAGATACACTTCAGCGCTTAAATTTGATTTAGGATGACAGGACCAACTATGTGGTTTCCCAAAATACCTGCCCAAACATTAAATTTTTCTGGAAATTGGGTATGTTGTTCACGAAAGGTGTGAGGATTTGTGTCACTCCAATACCTTACATTTTGTGTATTCACATTTCCATTGGGGCAAAAAGTACTTTCGTCACTAAAACAAATTGTTTTTGTGTAATGTGGGTTTTGACTAATTTTATTTGTCATACATTCACAGAATTCGAGTCTTCTGTCGGGGTCGTCATCCATTTTTAACTTGCATGGATGAAATTTATTTTTAGCCAACACTCTTTGTACTGTACTTTTACTTACTTCACAGATAGACGCAACTTTAGTTGAAGAGGAAGTAGGGTTTACTACCATTTCAGCAACTATATCAATTTTTTTATCATCACTAAATGTTGGTCGACCAGATCGTTTGGCATCTTGAACACTACCTGTTGCTTCAAACTTGTGAAAAAGCTCCCTCAAATAAGTTCTCGAGATAGGGCGATCTGGGTATCTCTCATTAAATAAACGTTCCGCTTTATGGAGATTCTTTCTAGATTCGCCAATTTAAGATAGCTGCTACTTTGTCGGCTTGAGTACGTACCATTTTGCCTATGTAAACTCTTGAACGTCTCGTTAAACAATAATAAAATTAAATATTTAAGCTTTATAGAAAAACTTTGCAAAGCAACAAATACTATTAAATTAAAAACGTCAATTTTTTTGACAATTAACAAGAGGCGGACTGAAAAATCTTCAATATTTAAATGTGAAATAATAATTTTGGTATTTATTTAATTTATCCGTCAAAATTAGTTTAAACCCAAACAAAATTAATATGGCTATGTAGCCAATATCAATGCCTTTCAAACGAGATATCACTTGCCATAAGGCCCTATTTAAAATTATTGGCCAGAGTGGCACTGTGACGTCATCTATGACTATTACGTCACCTGTTACCATTCGTAGAGAAGTTTACAACACTTTATTTTCCCAAATTTTATTAATGTAAGTGTAGCCGTTCAAAAGATACATTTTTTTGGTTCGTAAATGCCTAATTTTAAAGGTGGTCGTAGATAAAAGCAAGTTAATTTAATAATTCCACTTGGCATTGTCGTTTGATTTGAATATAAACTTGTCAATATCAGGTAATAAATGTTGAAGTTGTACCGGTGTTGGCGTATCATTTGAAGTGGTCATGGACACTGGGTCTGGTCATATGAGCATGGACTGGGACTGTCAAGCCTTAAGCAATTGGCACCGTGTGAACTGGTGAAAGTGTAAAACGACGATGACAGTCGGGAATCGATGCATTACACGATACTGGTGGTTCTACATATACCTAGATATAATCGCGATTATAAGACCGAAGGCGTAATGAGCTAGAATACAGGGTTGGTCTTACCTAAAAATCTGATATATATAAAAATAAGTAAAGTCGTTTCGCTTTTAAAAAAAACCGCACGTAAATAGAATCCGGTTTCACCAGAGATGGAGTCATTAATTCTCATAATTTATGGGATGGTGTGAATACACATGGCAAGGAACCAGCATAGATGGTTAATGTTTGGACAGGAATAGTTGGCAAGTAAGCCTATCAAGGAGTGTCACAATTTTTTCACAATTTGAAATAGGTCAAAAGCCACCTCATAAAATCTAATCTAATTTAAATAGTTGGCACTCATTTATACTTTATTAACGGTACTTTGATTGGTGAGATATTTGGAAGTTTTGAAAAATGAGCAATGGAACCTGTTTGATCATGTGCCACTACAAACTTGTTCCCTACAACTAAAATTTAAAAGCGAGTCGTCCAATACGCAGCCGACTTAGAATAGATCACGCGTGCATGGTCTTTATTTACGTGTGGTTTTTCTTGCGATCGTACAGACTATAGAATCGCAATAAAGCTTGCTCATGAAGATGGCAGATGTGCATTGTAAAGATAATAATGAATAGGATTATTAGGAATCCGAAAGGTTCCATATAAATTCAATAAAATGGTACTATTAACGATACAACATAACATGGAGTCACACTTGCGTGAAATGAAATAATGACTTTCGCACTGACAACGTTGATAAGGCTTTAAGTCCGC
>CAJUYH010009662.1:0-13406 GCA_910591685.1 Galerucella tenella
TATATATATATATATATATGTTAAACACACATATATACATATAAAATAGTTTATATGAGTTCAGCCATCGATCATCCGAATTTTCTATTATCGATGACCGTTTAAAATTATGTACTGTAATAGTAAAATTATTTATGATTATCTGAATTTTCCATAATTATATTTATAATTTAGGCCAATATTTATTTTTATGATTAACGCATAATCAAATGTTTCTATTGGATTGCTAATACGATTATGAATCTGCGACCCACTCATAAAAATGAGTCTGTCAAAAGGATTTAACATCGTGAATTTTAATTTCTTACAGTAGCCTCGAAACAATACATGTTTGCCCAATAATATCGGACCTATAAGACAGGGCCTATACTGTTGTAATTACCAGACCACACTTTCAAAGAAGATAATTGGTGTCGAATAAATGCGCACCGCTCAGTTTCACAATTATCGAGGTGAAGCAAAGACAACATGTGAATTTTATAGTTAGTCAGAATTGATCTCACAACCTCATAGCAAAATCAAATGCAATAGTGACATAGTCAGGTCTCAAGATAGATCAAGTTGTCGATTGACCAAGTATTGTTTCGCAAATCATGTGAACGATTCATGTTAATTATTAGTGATTACGTGAGCATTGTATCGTGACAATTATTGTGATACGTTAATAAAGTACAAAATAATTAATAATAATAATACTCATTTTTGGCTGATTTGAAACGTCAAGATTACACCAGATCTTCATCAAGTTCATACATATCTGTGGTATTATAATAATTAGATTCAGTGCAGTAATGTGTGTTGAATAATTGAAGGGAGTGAGTGAAAATTACGGAAGATCATCGCATCATCTCAACTTCCTTATCAATTTCGAACAATGACTGTAGTGAAAAACGAATACACTGTAATTTGTGTATCGAATTTTTGTATAAAACAATTATAACGATATCCTTCATTTCTCTAAATTTCGCATCAAATATATCTATGATAGCTGCGGTGCGTTTTATTGATGGACTATTGTGGAATTCGAAGAGAAATATTCACGTCATATTTAGCCATTCAAATAAAAATGATGAAAAATAAAAAATTTTTGTAAAAAGTTTTTGCAGAAAGAGCAGAGAGAAAATTATTAAATTGAAATAGCAATCGGCTGTTCATAAATAATGACATGGTTCGAGTTAGTATGAAATATTTTTTATACAAATTCTCAATTGATTAATACTACAGTAAGTAAATTGTATTTTGTATTTTTTGTTTCGAATTTTTGGAACAAAATATTTAAAATCATAAACATTCACTCTTTTGAATCCTACACTAGACATATCTTCGCTATTATAATATATTTTAGTATAGAATTGTTGTCTAAATAAAAAAAAAAAGTATTGAATCAGCATATTTCACATTGGGCGAGGCGGAAAAAATTTTTTTTCATCACTGCCAAAGAATGAAGAAAAAATTTAACAATTGCCAATACATAGTCAGCCCTTCCGGGATAATTTACATGGCTGTGAAATGTCTCGTAGATGTAACTAACACTCAGTTAATTATATCAATTACAAAGTGTACGTATGATAACTGATGTTAGGATGTGGTATTACTTATGCAAACGACCATTACAAATGAAGTGGCACGAAATGAAACAAATGGTAACACATGGAGAGAGTAAGTGAGTGAGAGACATTTGCAAATGTAAACTTATACTTAATGGTAATACGAATATCGAGATGTTAAAGTAGAGGTGAAGGGGTTGGAACAGGTGAGGATTGTTTAGTATACGTAGCAAAAGCAGAGCGTTACAAGTTAATATTAACATGACTGCATATTCAAGCGAAGAAGAAGAGAGCTGAAGTGGAGGATGTCGGCAATGAGAGAGCGGAAGTGAATATAAGAGCGTGTTGTTCCAAGTAATTTCCTACTAAACGTGGTGGAGAGATAACGTATACATATTTCACATCAGTATAGGGAGAGAGAGGGAGAGAGAGAGAGAGAGAGAGAGAGAGAGAGAGAGAGAGAAAGAGAAAAGGAGAATGTGAGAGTGAGGATTGAAAATTGTTTGGAGTATTCCGTATCAACAAAGCCCCACAGCATTTCCACAATTGAAACGTAACGTAACTGTGCAAGTTTATGGATTATGCGTGCACTGTTTAATGATGATAAAATTCATTAGGATAAATGTAGTGGTGAATGTAGTCCTGAGTATTTATTGCAAGTAATTGAATTTTATTGGTTTTAAAAATTACTCTTTTTGAATTTAATTGATGAATATTTATATTGCGATGTAGTATTGTTGTGTGGTGACGATCAAGAATGGATGACTAATGTCTTCATTCATCTAAGTACTCAATGCTGAAGATATAAATGGTAGTTTTGAAGGCAGCCTTAACAATATAATGTTCATTATTTTCATAGTGAAAATTGTTCGGTACTAAATAAGTATGTAAATAATTATACTAGAATTAGTTGGGTTAGTTTTCTTTGGTCTTGTACACTTTACCGAGGGCAGTTGTCGCTTATATGCAAGAATAAATATTTTCCATTATTATACTATCATGAAATTTTAATGTTTATGACTTTAAATAATAGAAATTGTGAAAAAGTGAAAATGATACATTTACATCCATGAAGGAAATGTAACAATTTTGCATAAACATTCCAATGTACTTCGAGTTGTTTGCCAATACGACACATTTTATCTAATAACTAAGGCTGCTCTCTTCTCTTAATGTATATGTGTATGGCAGAGTAAAATATAAATATGTATGTATGCGTATAGAAGAAAAGTATTATTGATGTAGTGGAACATTCTCTGACCCAAGAGGATGGGTGTACATTCTCAACGAAACTTTTATAATACACGTTTTTCTCAGATCATGAATTTTACTGCAGCTTCATAGTATATATATGCACTTTTCCAAGTACAAAATTTCCCTTGTGAATTTTTCGTTCGCTCCGGACTTGGAAAAGAAAAATAAATTGATCGATTATATTCAGGTCATCGTTGTTCGATTTCGTTATTTTCTTTTTCTTCTTTTTCTACAGAAAATTTTTTCGGCTTTTTTCTTGCTCTTCTTTCATTATTTACTTGGGAAAATACTATATAATATATATATATATATATATTATATATGTATATGAATATTATGAGTGATGAAAAGTCGTTGATCCACGTGAGCCTGACGCTCTTTTTCACTTTTGGCAAACATGAATAAAGTACGAATAAAGTGTATACATAAGCTGAGGCACGTATCTCTCTGTTGATACTGACTGTAGTCATGTGAGCGTCTACTTATGTATATGTATGTGTAACAAAAGAGAAATATGTGAAAGGGTGATGGTCCCCTGTTTTTTTCATTTTATTTCGAAATGTACGATATCACTATTTTGTTATTGGATAATATTTTCGTTCAGTGACGCTTTTCAACTGAGTGATGGAAGGAAATGGATGTAAAGAATTAGAGGAAAGCAATATAAAAATAAAGAATAGGTTATATTGAATAGAGAAAATTAATGATATTTAATTCCGATAGATACAGTCGTTTTCAATGAGTAAAAATAATTGGAAAAGAACTGACAGGAATTTGGATTTATTAAATGTATCAACAGTCGAATTATAGCCAATGAAATCCGGAACATTTCGTCACTTAATATTTTTTACTACATACACCTATTTTTTTTTTCTCGATTAAATTGAATCGCTAATTAACTATATATATATAGATATGTACATCATAAATTAATATTTCAGAAGAATTAAAATAATCCCAAGTGTCGGCTAGTGAAGAAAGTGCGCAATATAATTAATTGTATACAAATATAAACGAAAATATACCGATATTAAAACTAAATTAAAAAAGAGAGAATAGAACACACGCTATGTCTGCTGTACATAAAATAAGCGTAAAACAGTAGAATAGTAAAATAAAGCCAACGTGAAGACAAAAGTGTATTGGTGTGAAGCCACCGTTAAAGTTTTTAATTTTTATAGCAGAAGCATGTATATAAAGACGAGATGCATGAAAGTGGAAAATTGGATGACATGCATGTAGTTACGTTCGTCACGGTCACCTACATACTACAAACTTTTATCTCATCATTTTTGTCATTTATAATAGTATATATTATATACATATAAATATATATAAAGGTATCGACGAATTCTAAAGTGCATATTCTGTATATTTTTAGTAATAATAATCGTTAAGTTAACTCTGGTAGAAATGTTATAGCAGCTATAATAAATGTGACATATATATATTCATCATGTTTCATTTTTTATGTAGTCAAATATTTTATTTATATTTTATGAGAATTAAGGAGATATAGGGAACAGTAGATGTGATCAAGTTTTACCTCATGAAAACTAAACATATGATAAAAAGCATCTCTGTTCTGATGTCAAAAATATATCAATATATATTTACATGTGGAATGTTTGTACTCGTATATGTA
Source organism: Galerucella tenella (assembly GCA_910591685.1). Taxonomy (NCBI): domain Eukaryota; kingdom Metazoa; phylum Arthropoda; class Insecta; order Coleoptera; family Chrysomelidae; genus Galerucella; species Galerucella tenella. Next base: position 4,447 of record CAJUYH010009662.1, read on the forward strand.
TATGAATATTTTATACTATTTCCGAGATTTATCAGAAGAAAAAGTTCAATGTTATTAAAATCGAACGATTTTTTATTTTGGAATGAGTATGAGATTGAATTGCAATTAAACAATTTATATGAAACTTTTTACTATTTCAGAGATTTATTAACAGAAAAGACTCATTGCTATTGAAATCGAACAATTTTTTTTTAATTCTGTAACGAGTATCGGATTGAATTGAAATAAAATAATTCCTCTGTAGAATATCGTTCAATATATTGATTAAATCTCCAATGGGAAATTTCAAGATATAAATGTGTATTGCTGCAATTATTTCATTAAAAAATGTAAAAGAAAAAATACAAAATTTTCTCCTACAGTCACACATAAATGTATAATTAAATATTTAAATGGTGGCTCAGTTTATCGATAATGTGCTATATATACTTGTTCAATTTTATTAATGACTTTCTTTATATCCTTACTTGAAAATTAAATTCGTTTTTTTATTTCTGCGTTTTCCACCATTGCAAGAACAAAAATAATAGTAATTGTACTCACCATCATAACGCGAATTCATTTAACTATCAGTGTGCACTCATTTTCTCCTTTCTCGTCTCACAATTATTTTAGATATACACAATCATACAATTTCTATAACGTTTTTCATATCATTTCGCCACATCACACATGGAGTTGCAATTTTTTTTTTTTTCATGCACGATGTAGAGAACATTTACGCAGAAATTAGGAATAATGTCATACAAAAATAGTAACGACAATAACAACAACATCAACATCAGAATAACAACAACAACAACAATGATAATAATAACATTAATCATTTGAAGAATAATAAAAAAAAAAGTTACCCTCAACTATTCATATATGTGAAAATATTGAAAATAAAACGGGAAATGGCGACAGTGCATGGTGCAGAATAGTGTTTTTTGCTTAAATGGCTTATCATTAATAATATAATATTGTTGATTTTTTTTTTTCGTTTTACAGAATAAAGCGTTAATAAGGGTGGCGGTGGTGATTGTGACGACGGTGGAATTGCAAACGGATTATTCCAAGTTGCATAACATTAATTGGAGTGTTTCAATATTTTTTTTCTATAAAAAAAATTATATTTTACGTATGGATATTACGAGAATATGAAAATGGAGGTTAATAGGGTCGTTTCACGTTGTTGCTGAATGTTTCTTTCACATTCTTGTTCTATTATTATTCTTTTTTTTTTTTTTTTTTAATGTGCTATATAGGGCAAATGGAGAGACAGATGTGTGAGAGTATGGAGAAGAGGACGTTTGGGTCGATGGGCATTGTTGGTGGTGATTGTTGCCTCACCTGTACTGGAACCGTGAAGTTTCCTCTCTGGTCTCTCGACCTCCTTTTGACTTGTTGGCGGTCGTTCCGTCCTTTTTGGATGATAAGGGTTGTATATGGCTGGCCACACGGTCGTAGGCCTTTTTGGCGGTAGTGGTGTGCTGTTCTGCTTCCCTGTAATATTAAGATCAGGACACCTCATCTACCAGGTTCCAGGAGCGAGTGTGTAGTGTATATATGTTTTGTTTGAATTAATGTTTACATTTGTATTCTTGTGTGTGCAGTCACGCTATTTTTTATATTTTATTTTTTTATTTATTTTCACGTCATTTTTCGCTTTATCTGTTTTATTTCAGTCCACGTTGATTTATCGTACACTAAATATCATTTGAAATATTATTTTTCAACTATTAATTTATTTATTTGCTTGTTTGTTTAATTGTTACCATGCAACTGCGTTCACTATTCCACACCATACACAGTTGTTAAATATTTATATTTATTTATTATGCATTTCGCATTTATTTTCTTACCAATAGTTTTTCTTAATTCCCTTTATTTTCTGTTTTTTTTATGTCATTCTTCATTCAAAATAGGACATGTAGTAATTGAAAATGCTTTGAGATGATAAAAAAAAACCTATCAAAAAAATAATTATCATGAAATATATGAATAACTTCTCAATGTAAATATTTAATTTCCATAGAAAAAAACTTTGTAATATATTTTTCTTTTCTTTATTAAATTATTTTTTCTCTTCTATTTTTTAGAAATCGTAATTGTGCGGTCAACGATCGTTGGCGAACACATTTCCAAGTGCTCTATATATATGAAGTGGCATTGGAGAAACACAGTAACGGGAGTAGCAGCAACAGCAACGACAACATCACCACCAATAAGATCGGCCATCTCACCCAGCAAATGCAAATTGTCTACTGAACGCTAATTGAAAATGGCATCGCTCATAATCGAGTCATATTAATTGACACATTATCGTCAAAGCATATACACACATATATATGTTTATATATATGACATATACAAATCAATTGAACCGAGAATTATCGCTTAGCAATTGAATTGTTATCAATTAATTTCAAGTAGATTCATTCAAAATCATAACACAAAACAATATCAAAAAACAACCCACATTTTTCATTCAATTAACAATAAAAAATAATTACCAAAATTCCAATTTAAATTCAGTGAGTAAATATGGAAAAAACATCAAAATAATAAGACTGATTGTTTATGCATATCAAGGCCACCACATTTTTAATTATAAATATAAATAATATCTCTTTTGCTTGACAACCACAAATACATCAATGATAATACTAATAATAATAATAATAGTGATAGTGAAAAAGTGAAAATGCAAGGCAGCAACTGTTTTTTGGCATTCATTTAATCATTTTTTGCTTCAGGTTATATATATATATGGAAATTTTTATTCTGAATTTCTACAGGGATGAAGAAAGTGGAGGCTCGGTCGATGTATAAACATAAAGTTAAAAATTTTGAATGCATTCTCTCGCTTGGTATATGTATATTATAATGTAAAACATGAGTGTAACGGCATAAAATAGATGTGAGGGAGAATGAACAAAAAGGAAACAAAATAAAGAAAGGCATAGTGTATGAGAGGGTTAAAAAAAATTGGGAGATAGAGAAAGCGTGGAGACTCAAGAGGGTAATGGTATGTTAACACAACAGATTGAATGTTCCAAAAGTGATAATTTTGTATTCATCCTCTCAGTCCTCATATATACATATACATATAAATATACATTTTTACATGCATTTATATATATGCGGGTGTGTAGTGCATGAATAAAATTAAAATGCTGTTTCATATTTAGCACAGAGTATATTTGTCGCTTATTTTATCTTTTAATTTTTATCAAGTAGTATATCAAGTTAATTGCATCTGTCGGAAATATGAAAGTACATTTTGAGAAATGATCGTTGCGTGATGTTTGATAAATTTTCTGTTGTTAGTGAGGTGGGTGTCTGCTGTATGTAGTTACAGGATCCCATAGGCTATTGGTGGGTTTCTTCTTTTAATCATAGTGAAGGTGAGTTTCAGTCAGATAGAGTCAATCCTGCGCGCAATAGCTAAACGATGGGGTTTATGCCGAGAAGGGTTCGAATCATTGGAATCGTCACGCATTTTGGAGATGGTCACGTCTCAGTATCCTTTAACGGCAGATCATTATTATTATTGAATTCTAAACGGCATTATGTTCGATTATTAGCGATACCACGATATGTTCTGATTGTTCAAGCACAAATTAATATTATATCTACGTAAATTATGTCGTAATGTTTTATACTATGATAACTGTCAAATATGGAGGTCAGGTATGAAGATTGTAAAGAGAAATAAGTACCTACAGTAGATAATCTGTGGTGTTTCGTTGGTTGTGGAAATGAGAAAAAACGAAATTCGAAAAGTAGACTTCTAAATATTTCATGTATTGCTTTAATATTATGTGTAAAAAATAAACATTTAATATTTCGCCATATAAATTGTGTTAACATTTTGTTCGAATATTTTGACCTATTGCAGCTTCATCTAATAGGAGATGAGTTAATAGAAAGATTCGTTACACCGTATATATCCAATAAAAAAGTTTTGTCTTTGACATTTTGTAAGTTTATTTCTCTTACATACACTCAGCACTTTCACACTCTTCTATCACTTCTCTTAGTCCTCTTTTACTCTTCAACTGCCATCACAACTAATATCTCTCGCTCACTTCCAATTTATTTTTCGTTGCAAAATAAGTGATAAAGGAAAATTCACAACTCAACCTTATTTCATTTCTTTAAAAACTAAATAAAAATAAAAATAAAAAAAAAATTCTGAAGATAAAAATATTTTGATCACACTTCACTTTTCACTCTTCAATTTTCCTGTTTGCCAGAGCACAGTTACAAACTGCATTCAATGAAACAAAAAAGAAAAAAAAAAAGAAAAAGCGAAATACAAACAAGAAAGAAGAAAAACGAAAAGTGAAACAAGAAGATTAGGTCTGATTGAGCACTCGCACTTCCTTTTGATTAATGTTTTTGCACTTTTTCACTCTCTCCTTCTCTCCCTCTCTCTTCCTTTCACACCAACGCCATTAAGCTCAACTCCAAAATGCGATGATCGTTTTATTTCCAATGAAACGAGACGTAAAAATGGTGTGTCGATAATCGACTATTGGACCAGTCTACTAGAAAAATAACGATGAGTTAACAGAAAGAGAAGGGAGAAAATACTCAAGTAAAGAAACACCACAAGAGTTATCTTATTGCTCTGTACTGAAGACCGATGGCCTTGGATAATACATATATATATATACAGCCACACTTGTCTAGCCTAAAGGACAATTACGTCGTGAAAGTGGCTACCACGATAGAATAATGGTAGCTTCTGACTTCGTGGCCATTCTATATATTTTCAATGTCTATGTACATTTACATTATATATTCTTGTCTACTTCACAGAATCACTCGTTCACTCTCTCCTCTCTATTCTTCGTCCTCTCAGCTCGCCGTTCTATAATATAACAATGAAATTCCCTAGAGCAAAGAGGCAAGTGTGCGTGCGGTCGCTTCATATACCTATTCGAAATTCTCATTTCGTTGTTGTCGTTGTTGTCCTCAACAGATGCCTGGACGACGCGCAAACAACCGCGCTTTTTAAACTCGTGCTTTCCGCTCGATGAGCAAAAGCTCACCTCTCCTCATTTCCTCTTGTTTCTACTTGTTATCCTGCTCTAACTATACACACACACACACACACACACACACACACACCTCTTCTTCCTAACTATGCACAGCTACAATCAACCATAGCTATAGTACACTAACGGCAAGGAGCAGTAAAAAGTTTTCGAATAAAAGTTTAAATACACCCCGCAAACTTTGTTTTATCATGCTTAGATACAGCCCCTCACGTTTTGTATCCACACATACACACACACACACACATATATATATATATATATCTATGATAGTTTTCGGTTTTGTTACATATAAGGATGTTAAACGTGTGTGCCAAGGCGAGTGATACAAGCCCAACTACCACTATAGGTTCGTTCTGTGCCCCACGCCACTTTTAACAATATGGCTGCCGAGAGACCTGTCTCTATGCTAAAAGTACGTATATGTGAATATATTATGTGTGTCTTTGCTTTGCACCTTCTTTTCGCTATTCGTCTCACTCCCTCTTGGTTACTTTGGCTCGCGTGCAATCACACTTAGCCCGTATTTCAACGTGACCCTCTTTGTCAACCTGTGCGCAGCCAAAAACCTCTATTGTCTCTATGGGATTTGTTTACAACTTTTTGTTTAGCTTTATTTATTATTTTTGTTTATTTATATATATTGTTTCGCGTACGCCTTCGTCCTGTCCCTCGTATTATTATTTTTTTTTTTTTTTTTGTGAAATGACTAAACAAAATATTTATTTTGTTATGTCATTTCAAGTGATTTCAATATCTGTCTCGTTTGGAACGAATTTTTTCTGAGTAGACTTCATATTTTCTAGTTTGACAAATGATCGAAATAATTTTATTTTTTATTTTTTTTGTTTTTTTTAAATTGTTTCAATTTTTTTTTTTTTATGTAACGTTGAAAATTAGACAATCCCAAATGCATTTTGAACATTAAAGACTGCAGTTTTAGGTACAATAAATTATTTTTGAAAATTTTGCAATCATAAATTTTTTGTTCAATTTGAATACGTAACATTGAATCAAAGCATGTTAGAATATAAATTATAAATTTATTCATTGATAAATATCTTTGCTGGTTCCATGATAAATAAGAACTTATAAATTGCTATGAAAAATAATGACACACTATTATCAATAAACTATAAAGAAAGCATAAAAATAGTAGATAAAGAAAAAAAATAAACATTGACAAAACAATAAAAGAATAAAAACGTATGAAAATGATTCTACATTTGAATAAAAATTCAATATTGCCGCTAAAAAAATCACAACTTCGAGCTGTTTAAATGATAAAGAATCACATGTGAATTCAGTGAAATTTCCAAATACATACCACTATAATGAATTATAATAATTTAATAGTTGATTGCTAATAATGTTACCTTCATTATTATAATGATATGGGAAAATTGCGAATACAGTGGAAACAAACTGTTATGATGCTCTGTATCATCCTTGATATATACATGTATATATACATATGCATATATAGACATATACATATTGGAAGTTATGGTGCATTTGGCGGCGGGATGAGATGTCGTCTATATCATTTTCCCGATAATTAATTAAGGTTCCAAGGATCGATGAGTCATCCGCGTGGGAGATACCTAGTCATTATGGAACAGTGTATCCCCAATAGTATAATTTCAGTATAGTCGGTTGATGTATCGTACTGCACAAATGCTCAAAAGCTTATATATATATGTATGTAGACATGTATATATGTATATATACTTGATTCATTTATCTAATGGTATATGGTATGTGTTGCATGTGAATATACCGTTCGGTCAGCAATGGTCGCACGGGAATTTCTGCTGTAATCCTCTATTCCTCTATGTTTCAACTTTGTATCACTCATCCTCAGTCTTTTACTCTCATGTTTATATATATATATATATATATGGAGGAATTTTGCTGTACTAGTTCTGTGTAACCAACATCAAATTTTGTACGGACATAGTTAATAGTCTGATGGAAAATTAAATTGTTAAATCACTCTCTTTTTCTCTCTATTTTTTTTTCATGTTGTTGGAGAATTATTTTCTCTATTTGAAAAACGTGTCAATCAATGAAATTTATTTAGCGATAATTGACGATATCGCTATTGAGTTCACTTTATTGGTTGGATTGATAGTACTGTTTTGTGATGAATATTGAAATATGGATGGTTTTGTTTGATGGCGAAATTATGCGACATTATTGAAAATATAATGATAAACTGAAATGATTGGAAAATTCATGAGTGTATATGCTGTGCAAGAGTTATTTTTCATTTTCATTGTAATTTGTGATAAACAATTATACATAATTGTATATTGTTTTGAGTATTGGAATTGTAGCATTGGAATTAAATTATGAAAATGATGTGTTGCCGGAATGATAAGGACACGAATTGCGATGAAATATGAATCGAATTAATGGGTGGCCATTTTTAATATTGCAAAACACAGTGAATTGTTGCTATAATGCCAGTCAAAAAGGAAATTAAGTGATTGAGAATTTGAATTAATTCATACAATTTAAAATAAGATATTCATTTTATAAAAATTTCAATGAGAAATTGAAAGCATTCCCGTTAGCATTAAACAGAATTATTGATTTATAATTTACTGTACATAACATAATTTTACATGAATATATGAATAAATAATTGAATTAATTGATATAAACAAACGTGATTAAAAGTTTTAGGCAACACTACTATTACCAATATTTCAATATAACACTTTTTTTTCAGTCCCTCATCAGATAAGAATTTTATCCAAATATGAATACTAAGGTAATTCAAAATTTTTTTTAAACTTTATAACAATTATTTAATAAAGTACTGTACAATGCCGAAATGAAAAATATACAACAGGTTTATTTTCCCAACAATTAGACATAATTGAAGATTTAAATGGCACTCTGGTAAATAAATTGTCTTGAGAATTCGGTTTTTTTTCATAATATGAGAAAGAAAAAAGTATATATATATATATATGTATAAAAAACGAAAGAGGAAGAAGATAAGAAGGGAAAAGAAAAGAATGAGTAACAGCATTTATTACAGTCTAGAAACGAGAGAGTAACGTTATCGCAATCATTCCTTTTCTCTCTGCTTCCGCGCTTCGTCCACGTGTATTCAACTCGCGTCTTACCATTGCTTTTTCTCATGTTGCACACTGTCGGACATTCCCACCAATGAAAGCGGAGAGTGTGGAGGGAATGAAAAGCAGGAGACGGACTTGTATAGCTGGTGAAAAAGTGTAGGGTTGAAGACTTGATCTAAATTGGACTTTCCGCGATTCGTTTGTGAGATAACAATAATGGAGCACTGCGCGAACCCAATTCTCTCTTTCGTTGCTCATGTTTTTTACTTTTCTCGTTACTTTGTTCATTTTTATTCTACACTTTACACTTCCATTTACCTATATATATTCATATACAAGCATAGATATATTTTTATATCTGTGCTTGTTTGAATTGCGATAAAAGTTAAAAGTAATTTAATTAAAAATGCGGTTAATTAGGTCAAATAAATTAATTAAACACTATATACAATTTTGATAGCTCGTAAAATAAATTATTGCAACGTTATTCAACGCGCATGAAGACGATGTTTATACACATATATAGCGGTATAGGTATGTGTGTATGAATGAATAAATGCATATCATGTTTCTGCATAAATTCTTCGGTAGAGCTGTGTTGACTGTTCATTTTCCTCGCGATCGTGATGTAGATGAGAAGAATATAAGAGTGAAAAGAGAATGTGAGAAGGTGTAAGGGAAACGTGTCTGGTGTATGTGGTCACGTTTTGTCTGTACTATATATACATATATAACTTTTCGTATATGCGAATACTATTTCCACTTGGGTGGTATTTCACTGCACCGGATCTCTCTAAATGTTAACGATGCTGTTACT
>CAJUYH010009663.1:0-13404 GCA_910591685.1 Galerucella tenella
CTCGGTTACTTAACTAATCTGTCGACAGTAATGGAACCTTTCTCAACTTGGTGTGTAATATACTATTTCATCACCAGTTAGGAAATATTACACTTTTCGTAACTGGCTACGGAAAATAAGACGTTTCATAACGTCAATGAGTTGTAAAGTGTCACTTTATCTGGCAAAATTGGAAAATAAATCTTGCAAAACTTGGAATGTTCACCCTGGACTTCAATATAAATCATCTTTTCACTGAAAAAAATATATAGCATGAACCCAACAAAATCATAATACAGTTGGCAGAAGCAAACGTGAGCCCTGGTGGGCGTGTTCATGTCGCTGTAGTTGTATTTTTGTAGTAACAATTCGATATTATGAATCGATAACCAAATATCGATACCATAAATGTCAACTGTTAAGAGATATGTAAACCAAGTCAAACTTGCTAAAAGTGTAACTCTAAATATTAATAAAAAAATTTATATTGGACCAAAACTAAAACTACCGTTTGCCCTAAATGTCTATATTTTCAAATTACATGACTGTATTAATGTCATGAAAAAGAAGGGTCAAGTTTCTATGGAAAGCAACAAAATATGAACTGGTTATAGTCCAGTGTTGCCGATGCAAAAATTAAAATTACCCGAACTTACTATTCAAATTATCAGAATTTGTTAAAATTACCAAAATGACACATTGGTTATCTAAATAAAGGTGAATATCTTTATAGCTGAGTACACATGACTAAAAAGTTAAGAAAACATTTTTGTATTCTGTGTAAAATTACTAATCTAAAATTAATTTTACACAGAATACAAACATGTTTTCTTGACTTTTTCTAAATAAAGCCTTCGGCCCCAGTCAATATGGAAAACCTCCAAAAACAATAGCCATTTTATATATCCCTTCTACAAAATATTCCAAAAACTATTGGATCCAAATTAGTGGAATTGTCTGCAAATCGGATAATCATCCTCGCATTGACAACACTGATACAGAATGAATAAAATGATGTATGTTGATGAAATCACTCGGTCATATTATTTCGATTATATTTAACAATTAATAATGGACAATCGTTAACATTGGCTTTTGATTGGCTGCTTGCGATGACCTTATTTTAGTTCGCATATTTTCCGGGGCTCATGTTTGGTTTTGACAACTGTAGTTATTTTCCTAAAAAGTGCGAAAAGTGATACTTTCCCACACGCAACTGCAGTTGACCCGAACGACGCGGAGCGGAGCTCGGGTAAGTGGTCAAGGGAGGGAAAAACACTATATATTCATAAACTAGGAACATTTTTTTTCTACGACCGTATATGCAAAAAATATATTAACCCATTTTTCAGAAATTACTTCCTATCAACAAGGTAATCAAGTGAGTTTAGATAGGTTTCTCTATGTTCATATTATGGAAACATAGAAGTGGTAACCATGGAAATTACTTTGTTATGACAAAAGTAAAATAGTTTTCTTCCGATCGCATATATTGACAAATCACTTAATAATAAAGTAGAAGTGGCTAATAAAATATTCAACACCCCTGCCTCGACTTTAAATAAAAATGATCGAAACGAGATAAACCAAACAATTAGCCTTGCAGCCTGCTTTAACGTCTATAAATTATCGTTGCCCTCCAGTACAATTTACAAATTGTACAATTAATGTGAATATTAACGACAATTGATTTGTGTTCAAAAATATGGATATAAACTAGATGTTTCTTTTATCTCTTTTATAACAACTTCATCAATATAAAAATTGAAACCATAATTTGTTTCATTTTATTGTAATAATCCATTTGTAACATCACCGCACGCTATAGCAGTGCGGTAAGAATATTACCGCACTGTATTTTCTACGCACTATTCTGGAATGTTGAGCTTTGCGCATAGAAAACAGGTCAAAATAGTGTCACTTTTCCCACGATCGAAGGAAAACTATCTAATAAGGTCAACATTTGCATAATTTTACTTTCCCGCGCTAGTGCGGGAAAGTGACAGTTTCAAAACTAAAATGCGTGCGGGAAAATGGTCATAATATATTAGGAATAAAGTTATTTCAGTTTAAAACCTACTTTATCCAATTCCGCTATTAAATATGACACTTTAAATCACTCCTCGACGTTAGGTAACGTCACATTTTTCATAGCCTCCATATATCAGTTATGAAAAGTAGTTATGTAAAGACTTTACGTAACTGTTCGTAGAATAATTCATTAATCAGGTACTGTCAAAACTGACAATTATTTCAATATTTAAACTGACAATTACCCCATTATTTTAATTCAATAGTATCTTAAGATTCATTAACATTGAAAACAACATTATTGAGGACACAGTTATTTAACGTGAGTCAATTTTCTGGGTGAATACTTTATAGTAACGATAGTTCTAACACCATTTGAATCCACTTTAATATTACCATTGTAATAGAAGATTTTATTAAGTATTATAAAAACGCGGAATTAGATGAACGTAAACACGTTATGAAGAGAGCGACATTGTTCAACGCTTGTTGAACAATATCGCTCTTTTCATAACTAGTTACGTAAATAACTATTTCAAATCCAATAAGATAACATATTAATGAACTTTAATATTGATTATCAATTACTCAAATTATGTTCAATTCCTTTGCTCATGAATTATGTAGGATTAATTTCAAATATAAATTATGTAGGATTATGTAGAAATAATTTCAAATATAAATAGTGGGTACACAGGATTTTTCTATATTCCACAAACTATCACATACAAACACTATAGTTCATAGTAGTTCGGTCCACCCTTTCAGTCATAAATTAGCAGCTTTCAATAGTTACGATACACAGACTTTGAATGGTCCCATGCACTACAACAAAGAACTAAATATTATAAAAAAAATAAGAATTCATGATTATTTGAAGTCCGAATTTCATTGACAATATCATAAATGAAAATAAAATAAAACAGTATATCCTTCTGGTATAGTGGACGTAATATTTTTAATGCAGCTATCTAATCGTATATCCCCTTTAAGTTATATTACAAACTATGGCGGTAACATATCGAATTACAGTCGAAAAAAAGCCGACAGCTTTAAGTTCGCACAATATATATTACGGCAAGTACCTATACAAATGAAAAAAATAATCAATTCAAAAGCTTTAGCATACTTTGGAACACCATCATTAAAATTAAATCATTTCAGAAACTTTATAGGCATGACTATTTGCTTCAGAGTCTATTACAATTTATCCAAACTCATTGAAAATAATTAATACTAATTTCCAAAATTGAACAAATAGTATATGAATTAATTTGTTTATGACAACTGTGACAAAATTGATATCGGTAGAATTTCAGAACACAAAGCTATGACAACTAGAAATTAGATTCTAACTATTCAAATCATTTATTAACCGACACACTTTCGAATAAAATTTCAAATGTAGAACCTAAATCCTTCGAATTAAACATTTCAAAAGCCCAAATAGATGTAAGCCATTCTTTCTTATTGAACCTAATTACCGCGAAGATAATTCCAGTGTGATTGTTGTGAATAAATTTCTAGGTGAACTTAATCAACAATTTTGTTAATAGCCCCAAGATTCCGTCCTAATGCACTGTATAAATAATTTTTTTAATTGTACCTTCACTTGTTCAATAAAGCTAGATTGTAAGCGGAACGCCTAATATATTTATTATTATTTATTAAACATAAGTTTTAAATAAATTAAACTCCATCATGAAGAATTGTTATTTCCAATTTTAAATTTGATAGATTTAGTTGCTCCATCTTTGTGAAAAGTTATTATTTAAGGGTGATAAGGTCTGCCGTACAATATTTGTGGAAACGAAATTTCTAGCATTGAAAACAACTCTTATGAAACATTAGCGACTACAACTCAATCAAATAAGAATTTCAACAGTCCTTTCGATTTGGTCCAGAACAGAAGTGTTCCATTTGGAAATTCAATTTAAAAGCCATGTTCACGGAAGTTTCTTAAAACGAAGTAAGGGGGAAAACTAGTTTAACACTTTTGCACCTGGTATTCTACTTAACATCAATTGCCAATTTACATCCTATTTTCCAAAAATTTTCTTGGGCATATAGAGCTAGGATAGATTGTGGGCATATTTTTTCGCGCACTTATATTTCTCATTCATTTGCAAAATGCTGTTTCTCCAATGAAATTGAAAATCTTTTCCAATGATCTGATCTGATAAGTTGAGAGGGTAGGGCAACCCTATAGCATCTAGGGCAACTTTTTTTCAATTTATTGTGAGTATGTTCGCTCACCAGGCTTGCTAGCTGCTACTGAAATAGTGAGAGTTTTTATAATACCCCTCTTGGTGTATCGATTGTCCTATAACATTAAGTTGGAAGGAATGGAAAAAGAAGCAGGTCTGTGATTATTCCTAAAAATATCACAATAATGAACCGTTTAAATTTCTTACAAACGATAACCCTAACCTTTGACTTGAAAAATTTGATTAGTTGATGTTTAGATTACGCGCAAGCGCGACCTATCAATCGGGAGAAATTACAGGATTTAAAATAGGATGCAGACGTACCTTTCGTATTGGCAATGTGTCTCACGTCTTTTTCTACTGTCCCACTGACAGTTCTCGTCAGGTCTGTACTTTGTTGTTTACTGTCAATTATTATTTATGAAAAGTTGATATTAATCTTATTGTTATATTAATTCGAATAATACAAGAATATGCGTAGATACATGGAAAAACATCAGCATTTCAAAAGTTCTCAAGTATTTTCAGTTAGAAAAAGAAGCTGGTAATTATTATTTCATAGCCTCTTCGAATTTGGCTGAATGATTTTATTTATCAAATTTAAGGTTGGCAAACAAAATACCCAAAACCCGTCACAAATAATGATTCATACCAAAAAAGCTATTGAATCTAGCATATATTGGCGAGAGAAGTTCAATACGTTTTTGAGCTGCTGCCTTCTAGCTAGGACATCAGTAGCGCGGTTCACTTAAGACTCACCATGAACTATTTTTTCTTCCATGTACCAGGCATACTTTGATATGGTCATAGGGTACCTCGACTGTACTATGCTTATGACACATAATCTGTCATTCCACAGAATATTGAAATCCCTTGTCCATTCACAAGAAGATTTAGGTCAATTTTTCAAATTATCTCCTACTTTCAACATAAACAATAAACGAAAGTGGACTATATATAAACATAAGATCGGAATATTTCTGTGGTTATGTACGGCTTTAACCACAGAAATACATCCCATACTTTTAATACGGTATCGCAAGTAGAGAACCATAAGCACCCATAATAGGTTTTCCATTGTATATGTTATATACAAAAAAATCGCCCCATCTTTGTGTAATACATATTTCTAATAGGAATTATTATGGGCGGGTAGATTAGACTAGATTAGATTAGAGTTGGAGTGGCTCTTTGTCCTATCCCACTGCAACCTTTGCAGATCTATTGTGGTCCTCCCCATATTTAGAGCTCAATATCTAGCTTTATTCTCTTCATTAGACTCCCCGATTAAGTGAAACCGCACCCTTGCTAGGCCTTCGCACTCACAGAGTAGGTATGTGCTCCGCGGTCTCACCTTCTTGCTGGTAGAACCTGCCTGTCACTAGGCCAATTGTGTGTATTATGTTTCCTCAGCCTACAATGTCCGGTCAGCATTCTCACCATCATCCTCATCGTTTCTCGACTTAAACATAGTAGGTCGTGTGACAGTTTGGCCGGAGGGCTTTTAAGGAATAATTTTGTATGACATTGTCCTGGGGTTTCATACCACCAGCGCAATGCCTGGTTGTTTATCCATTTGTCTTCCTGATAGAATCTGCCTGTCATCTACTAGGCCAATTGTGTGTATTATGTTTCCTCAGCCTACAATGTCCGGTCAGCATTCTCACCATTATCCTCGTCGTTTCTCGACTTTAACATAGTAGGTCGTGTGAGAGTTTGGCCGAAGGGCTTTTGAGGAATAATTTTGTATGCCTTTGTCCTGGGGTTTCATACCACCAGCGCAACGCCTGGCTGTTTATCCATTTGTGGATGCTCTCTTTAGTAAGGCATTTGGCAATTCAACAGGAAGGTTCTGAAGGCTCTTCTGAAGGCTCCCTGCTTGGCTAATTCATCGGCCTTTTCATTGCCTTTTATTCCTTGGTGGCCTGGTACCCAGGCTAGGGTCCCTTTATTATGACTACCTAGTCTGTTGAGGGCCTTGCAGCATTTCCACACCAGATTTGATGAGCGTATCGCCTTAAGTGCTGCTTGGCTGTCGGAGTAGAAGTCGATTCTTTGGTTATCTACTACTACTACTACTACTACTACTATGATCCAATCAATGAAGTAAAAATTCTCATGATATTGAAAAATAATTTGATAATGTTAGGATCGATTTAAGACTTTCTGCAAATTGTTGAGAAAATTGTTGATTGCTCGGTAATACACGTTTGGTGGTGTGGAAATTTAGTCCGTTATTAGTTATGATCAATAAATAAACAGTTATTCAATTGAATAGCTGGAGAAATACCTAATCAATTTTCACCACAAATTGATAGGTAAGTGTAAGGAGTCCAGATTCATTACCCTAAGGTTGAAGTTGGTTTTGTTTGTTCAATGACTAGTTTCAGATTGTATTGCTATTTTTAATATTGTCAGATTGAAGTTTTATTGTCAGTTTTGATGTAATTGAAAATTAATTCAATAAAAGTTTTAATTTTTTTCTACTTATATTTGCGTTATTAATAAAAGTTAGAGACCATAATTATTAAATAATATTTTCATTCTGAACATCACATTTGTGGCGACCGTGACAGGACTTATTTTTTGTGATTACGATTGAAAATTGATAATTTGGTTTATAATATAAAATGTCAAACGCAATATTAGACAAATTGAAAAGGAGCAGGAAAGCTGCAAGAGCTGCATTTACAAGAGTGTTATCAGCATTTAATGAAGAAATACATCAAGAGCAACCTGTGGTTGAAGATGTTCAAGGCCCTTTTCAAATACTGGAGGCCAGATCTTTTAAATTGGATACATTGAATACTAAAATTTGTGAAGCTATGGTGGATTTAACAGCTGAAAAAGATGATCATGAGAAAATGATGGAGGATGAATATAAGGTAGCTGTTGAATATACAAGTAAATATTTACGTGCAAAAATTGAAGCTAATAAAATGAATGAACAGAATCAATCAGATCAAAAACTAATTCATCAGCAAGTAGCAGCTACTGATTTTCAAAGGAGATTCAAGTTACCTAAGATTGAATTGAAAAAATTCGGAGGCGATTTAAAAGACTGGTTACAATTTTGGAGTCAATTTAAAAATATTCATGAAGATAATAGTATCACAAAAGGAGATAAAATCCAGTATTTAATTCAAGCTATGATAACAAATTCAAGAGCTGCAGATTTAGTCAACAGTTTTGCACCAACAAGTCAAAATCATGATAAGATTATCAACAGTTTAAAAAGTCGTTTTGGTAAAGATGAATTACTAGTTGAAGTATATGTAAGAGAATTGTTAACACTAGTAATTAGTAATGCTTCAAAATCGAATGAACAAACTTCATTTGCAAAAATTTACGATAAGGTAGAGGCACAATTACGTGCTCTGGAATCACTTGGTGTCACTAAAGATAAATGTGCAGCCATGTTATATCCATTAGTTGAATTATCTTTACCAGAAGAATTGATCCGAATATGGCAAAGACAAGCAACTGCAATTAAAAGCGACAACATCGAAGAGAGATTAACCCAGTTGACTGAGTTTTAGCAAGCTGAAGTAGAAAATGAAGAAAGACTGCGTATGGCTGTCAGTGGATTTAATTTGAATAACAACAAACAATCGAGTAATACGAATAATTTTAAATTTGCAAAGAAAAAAGTAAAATTGACAAATGATATTGATATTCCAACAGCTACTGGTTTATTTATAAGAGAAAGTGAAAATGTCAAGCAAAACATTAAAACCTATCCATATTTTGCAGTGAAGATCATCGTAGTTCAAGATGTGGTAAAGCTAAACAAATGGCATTGGACGAAAAATGGAACATTGTTAAAGAGAAGAATTGTTGCTTCAACTGTTTGATTCCAGGTCACAATACTCAAGCATGTAAAATTAATTTAAAATGTCAATGGTGTGGCAAGAAACATTCGATATTGTTATGTCGAGAAATATTGAATCAGGAAAAACCAACGAAAGAAGCAGTTATAGAAAATTCAAATGAATACAATCAAGAAGCTAACTTAGCTAATGTATCGTTGATACCAGAAGTTTGCCTTCAAACCGTACGTGTGATATCAAGAAATGATACTAAAGAACGAGTTGTACGAGCAATAATGGATAGTGGATCATAGCGATCATATAATATCAAAGCGAGCAGCAGATGAAATAAAATATCGACTACATTGTGAAAATCAAGTTGTTCATTTACTATTTGGAGGAACAAGAACAAAACCGCAAGATCATAAAGGTTATCTAATCCATCTAGAAGGTTTGAATAATGAATATGCTTCTAATTTTATGGCGTTTCATCAGGATATAATTTGTCATGAGGTTTTCAGCATCAATAATGGACCGTGGATTCAAGAATTATCAAACAAAAATATTGTACTAACTGATGTGGGTCAAAGTTCTGATCCTATTGGAATATTGATTGGTGCGGACGTACTCGGAAAATCAACTACTGGAAATTGACATAATTTAGAATGTAGAATGACAGCTATTGAAACAAGGTTAGGTTGGACACTGATGGGCAAGAAACCAACTACAGAATATTGTAAAAATGATGCGGCTTTAATTGTAACATCAATGTTCATTCAAGAAGCTGATATTTCAAATTTATGGAGTTAAGATGTTATGGGGATCCGATTGAAACAAACTCGAAAAAAATAATTCTGCAAGAAATGTGTGAAAGATTTCGTGAAACAGTAATCATCAATGAAGATAATAGATATGAAATATGTCTTTCATGGAAAGAAAATCATACTAATCTTCAATCAATTGAAGAAATCGCTCAAAAAAGATTACAAATCACGACGGAAAAATTGAAAAAAGAAGGACTTTTTGAAGAATATAATCAAGTATTAATGAAATGGCTCGAACAAGGAATAATTGGAAAAGTTACAGCTAAAGAAGAAAACACATGGGGTCATTATCTTCCTCATCGTCACGTATCAAAAGAGAATAGTACGACAAGATTGAGACCGGTATTTGATGCGTCAGCAAAATCTAAAAATGGAGTATCCTGAAATCAATGCTAAGAAACAGGTCCTAATTTAATAGAATTAATTCCTTCTATGCTCTTACGTTTCAGAGAGAAGGAAATAGGAGTAATTTCTGATATTGAAAAGGTATTCTTACAGATCAGTGTTACGCCAAAAGATCGGAATGTCTTACGTTTTTTGTGGTAGAAGATAATGTTATTGAAGTTTTACGACATTCAAGAGTAGTATTTGGAGTAACTAGTAGTCCGTTTATATTAGCTGCTACAATCAAACTACATTTAGAGCTAGTAGCACAAGAGGATAAATTTAAATTCATCTTGGCATCAATAAACAAATTAATTTCATCTTTTTATGTCGATAATTGTGTAACCAGTATAGATTAAGTCGAGGAGTTACACCAATTCAAAGAAGAATCAACGGTTTTAATGGTAGAAGGTGGTTTTGATTTACTAGGGTGGGAGTACACTCATTGTGTAGTGCCTAATCAGTTGACAACAATTCTTGGTCTCACATGGGACAAAAGAGAAGATGCATTAATGCTAAAATATTCAAATTAATCTGAAACAGTCCAAGAGAAAATAACGAAGAGAGTTCTGTATCTGTAGAGTGAGGAGGGTGAGTGTGTAGGCTCACAGCACTTAGGCAACATGTGACCCATTGTACATCCTCCTGAGGAGTTGTCCTCCTAGGTCATTGTCCATCCTGTCCTTCTCAGGAAGGTGGACAGGTCACTGGGAGACATCTCCTTTATATCGGCAGGTGTAGGCCAAGACTCACCAAACAAACACTCTCTTATTGACGATAACTCCGGACACTCGCATAAGACATGCCTGACAGTTTCATCTTCCTGTTCACACATCCTGCATAGAGGTGTGTCCACTAGCCCCATAGTATGGAGGTGTTTCCTTAGTTGACAGTGACCAGTCAGAAATCCTACTGTGAAACGTAGGTTTTTCCTGGTCATCGCCAAATATTTCTTCGGCGTCAGCTTTCCAGGGTCGCCCAGGGTGATCCTGGCAAGACTGCATCCTTTGATTCCATCCCATCTCTTAAGGGATTGAGCATGGGTGTAACTTTTGGCTAGTTCCGCAATTGTCGAAGTCGTTAGGCCGTAGGTGTCACTGGGTCCTAGAATTTTTAGTCCAGCGGCTTCCCTGGCTAAAGAATCAGCAGTGCGATTTCCTTTAATCCTGTCGTGCCCTTTAACCCACCTCAGGATAATATTGTTATCTGCCGAGGCGTCAGCTAAATCTTGGTGGCACTCTAGTACTAGCCTCGATATAACACGTTGTCTGTTCAAGGCTAATAGGGCTTGTCTACTATCAGTGCAGATTGTTTTGTCTTTGCCAGAAATTCCTCTTCTGGTTAGTTCTTTTGTGATAATTGAGATATCAGCCAGTTCCGTTTGAACCACGCTGGTATTGTTTCCCATTCCCACTTATTCTTTAGGCCTAGTGCTCTCGAGTAAACTCCACATCCCGAGCCTTCTTTCATTTTTGAACCATCTGTATATATTCGTATTGCATTTGCAGCATCTGGCTCTGTGTTCTGTTTTATTTAAATTTGGTAGGGTTTGTTAAACAAAAACCTGGGTTCAATTGCATCGTTGGCTGCCTGCAGCAGAGGTAGCGCAGTGAGCGCTTCCTGCCATAGGCTCAACCTCAATTGGCCCACTCCTACTTCGAGGTTTACACCAGCCGTGCGCAATCGTACCATGGCCATTGACGCAACCTCCTTGACGTGCAGGTCCAGAGGGGTCAGACCAGTCATTAGTTCCATTGCTGCGGTTGGTGTTGTTCTCATGGCTCCTGTGATGTTCAGACAAGCCATTCGCTGTATTTGATATAATTTTTGGATGGCCGTTGCTTGTAGAACTTTCGGTCCCCATGCAATTGCTCCATACTTTAACATGGGTCTTATTATTACAGTGTAGATCCAGGTGACCACACGGGGTGACAGACCCCATGTGCGTCCCACTGTCCTCCGACACTGCTCATAAGCCACATATGCTCTTTTTGCTCTGCTGTGTAGATGAGTTCCATGTTAGTTTCCTGTCGAGGGTAATACCAAGGTATTTCACCTCTTCCGAAAAGTTTAGTTTGCTTTTGAAGATTTCGGGAGGTTTGATCCAATCGGTTTTGCTTGTCCAGAACTATTATACCCTAAGTACCCTATTACAGAGAATTAAGAATTTAAAGTGGGATGTTGAAGTTCCCCAAAAAATTGAAGAAAATTTCAAGAAGTGGTATTGTCAATTGAAATTATTGAAAGAAGTGAAGATTCCACGTTGGATTTCGTGGAAAAGCGAAGCAGAAAACAGAATTTCATTTCATGTATTCGTTGATGCTAGTCAAGCAGCCTATGCTGCATAATATTTTACGATTGCCGCCATACCACCCATATTTGAATCCGATTGAGTTGGTATGGGCATCTCTTGAACAGTGAGTGGCACTTAAAAATGTATCAATCAATATTACAGACGTTCAACAGTTATGTGATAACTTTTTGGACGAATTTGGTGCTGATGAATGGAAAAAACGTTGTGATCATGCGATAAAGTGGGAAAAAAAGTTCATGGAAGGACATCCTTGGATAGACCAAGTTACAGCCATTTTTAATATTAATTTGGGTGAAGATTCTGAATCGGAAAGTGAAACGGAACTCAGTGATTCTGACTCTGAATAATTGTTTTTTGTATCGTTGATTTTTATATTGATTTTATTAATTCCTATTTAACTAAAATTATCAAATATTGTTTCTTGGAGTTCGACCAACAAATGAACGCATTTTACACATTTATTTAAATTTATTTTGTTGAAGGTAATTATTTACTTTTTGTACTCAGTTAGTTTTTCTGAATATTAATAGGTTTTTTGAGAGAAAGTTGTGTTAATAACCCATTAACATCAAAATGTCATCAATATTAGATTAGGAAGTACATTCTTCAACCATTATGTAATTTTTAGATGGTTTGGGTTCTTCAGAATAATTATTATCGCTATCTGTGACAATGAAATATACCTATAGGATTTAACTATTAAGAAAATTTATTCAGATTAAATTTTACTCATCAAACATTTAAAATACGTATTCAGTACAAATAATTTAATGGTATTGCAAATTTTTGACAAATGAATAAAAATTTAGAATACAAAATAAATCACAAATTAGTTCCAATAAGTAAATTTCTGCATTTACCCCTTAGTCCGCATCATCGTCCGCATCATAGTATGTTTGCCTTTCTGTTTTCCGAATAATTTCTCTGTTTAACACTGATTGTGGCTTCGCGCATCACAAAATTCTCTCACCGTTCACGTCTCGATCTGTCCGCTGTACCTAAATATTATTATTAATTCACCAGCAGCCTCTTTGGAAAGTCTATAGATTTTTGGGAACTGGTGGTCACTTAGGTTGACGGTATCTTGCCTGAAAGGATAAGTTCTTGGCTTCAAGAAATCATCCTCCAATAGTTCCACATCATTATTTAACACTATTTGATGCAGTTCCTTTAAATTTGCCAGGTAGATTTAAAAAGTATGAACCGTTCTCGCTCCACTCTCGTTTAATTAATAACTGCTTATAACTATGCTAATTACAGGTATATAGAGTAAAGTATTAGTTTCCTGTAATATTGTCGTATTTAATGAAGCGCGTTACCAATAAATATCGCAGAATAATAAGCTAACGCTATATAATGTTTTTGAAAAATATTTCCCAAGAACATTGACCGTTCAAATAAGGAGCAAGAGCTACTTCCCGGGCTATAGGCCCGACGGATATTGAATTACACTTCATAGTCAAACGGGGTTGGCATATCTACAAGATATTTTAGAAAAACCAACTATTTTGGTTTGCAATTAGAAGGGACAGCATAACTTGTAGATCGGTTTCGACGTATTTGCACCTCATCAGTACAAGGTATATGTTCTTCATCCGCGAGCTAAACCAAAATCGGAATGTCTTTCAGTAACGGAAATGTGAAAGCTGTGATAGTAGCAACATCCTCACCTCCAACCGCAAACCAAAATTCGAGAAATCTTACAACGACACACGTGGTATCGGAAAGTATTATTACAGTTTCCTGTGATATTGTCGTATTTAATAGGGAAGAATCTCGGAGTGGGCGACATCTACAATTAATCGTTCGAAATACTCGGAGGGTGAACAACAAACTAACCCAAATGTGTTTATATG
>CAJUYH010009664.1:0-13402 GCA_910591685.1 Galerucella tenella
TAAAATTTAATTGATTGAATGGACTGCAAAATGTATGACTTTTCGGAAGTCTGCATGAAAATGTCACTTCCAGTTTTTTCTATTAGGAAAATCTCCTCTATATTATTCATACAGAGTTCGGCAAAAGTCCGGGACCGGACAAATATCGCAGAAAATATGAATTTTTTGGAAAATCTTTTTATACCACAAATCTTACTCCAGCTTGAACTATAATTTAAAAATATTTTGAAACAATAAACAATAAAGTGTGGCGTATCAAAGTTATATTTTTCCTAATAGAACACCCTATATTTTATTGCATTTTTTGATTGCACCTAAAAAATATTATACTCCCTCATAATGATTTCCTATACCTAAATACAGAGGGTTCCGAGTTATGCTGACTTTTTTTACAATGTGAACATTTGGAAACAAATTAATAACTCTTTGATATAACAAATTCAAGCAAATTTTCTCTTACATCTGAATAGTTGGACAATCGTGGAATGTATTCCATGATTGGGTACTAAATATCTCTTTACAGAGTGTTCAGAATTTTCAGTTTAATTATTAGATCATTCAATGTGCAGTATCAGGCTTATTTTGAATGGAACACCTTGTATTTTAATACTTCATCATATTTAAAAAAATGTCGTCTCTCAAATGGTATGGGGGTGTCCTATACCTAGGTATTATACTTTTCGTGCAATTTACAATTTTTTAAATTGTATGCCTAGTCGATTTTAAAACATCTGCAATTCTCTCTTAACTTTTCAACTAATGATCTTGACATAAGAAACTGAATAGATCACGTTTTGAGCCTTCAAAAAATATACGGTTTTGCTATCCTATACCGAGTGGTTAAAAAGATATAGCCACTCTCACAGAAAAATCAGTATATATCCACTTAGACATTTTATGAAATAACAAAAAACAAAAAGTTTATTACTATTCATTGTTAGTTCCGTTTTTATTCATGTTGTATTTTAGTGTTCCAAATAATAATAATTAAACCAATCTTCAATATAACACTCGTATTGTGCGAAACTTTTTTGTTTTTTGTTATTTCAGAAAATGTTTAAGTGGATAGTGATTTTTCAGTGAGAGTAGCTATATCTTTTTAACCTTTCGGTATAGGATAGCAGAACCCTATATTTTCTGAAGATTTAAAACGTGATCTATTAAGTTCCTCACAACAACTATGCCAAGATCATTAGTTTGAAATTTAGAGAGAATTGCAGATGTTTTAACATCGATTTAGCATAAAATTTAGGAGAACTGTAAATTGCACGAAAAGTATAATACCTAGGTATAGGAAAACCTTTATACCATTCGGAAGGGGACATTTTTTGGATATCATGAAGTATTAAAATACAGGGTGTTCCATTTAAAATAAGCCCATTTAAAATAAGCCACATTGAATGATCTAATAATGAAACTGAAAATTCTGAACACCTTGTAAAGAGATATTTAGTACTCAATCGTGGGATACATTCCACGAAAATTTGCTAGAATTTGTTATATCAATGAGTAATCAATTTTTTTCTAATTGTTCACATTTAAAAAAAAGTCAGCATAACTTGAAACTCCCTGTATTTAGGTATAGGGAACCATTATGGAGGAGTATCATTCTTTTTAGTGGCAATCAGAGAATGCAATAAAATATAGGGTGCTCCATAAGAAAAAATATAACTTTGATACGCCACACTTTATTGGAATACCCTGTATGTTTCAAGATATTTCCAAATTATAGTTTAAATTGGAGTAAAATTTGTGGTATAAGGAGATTTTTCGAAAAATTTATATTTTCTGTGATATTTGTCGGACTTTTGCCCAACTCTGTATGATCAAAGAGATGGTTCTGATGGAAACAAAATATTAATAATTCACCATTTAACCACGTACCTCATCAGTTATTGAGACTTTTAAGTTCAATGTATTGAATCCTGCTGTACTCGATATCGATCGATTAATTTTTTACCGTAGGAAAAGCCAATACCTAGGAATATTGCCAGATATATAAAGGGGAGATCACTATGTAAATACCTCCTTAAAATCGCCATTTCTAGTCCTTTTGTATAACCGGTTATTGCCACCGTTTTCAACAAAGTCTGGGAGAGAATGAGGGAAACATACGAAAAGATATCGACGCGATTGCCATGGAATTTCACCTATTTGTTTTGTCGGTAAACGCCTAGGGGGGAAACATTCATCTAGACGGATAAAGAAAAATCTTGATAGAAAAAAAATAGCAAACAATGGCTGCCATTAAGTTTTATAGCGGTGTGCCCTCTTTTACGATTCTTGCCACCCGCAAATGAGGCAACTTGAAGTGTTTTTAATGAAATGGCACTTTAGGGGTTTGTATGTGTGCGACTTTATGATGGTCTTGTTTTGCAATGTTTTTTTTATTCAGGTACTGAAGATAAAAGTGGAAAATA
This sequence comes from Galerucella tenella, assembly GCA_910591685.1. NCBI lineage: Eukaryota > Metazoa > Arthropoda > Insecta > Coleoptera > Chrysomelidae > Galerucella > Galerucella tenella. The sequence continues at coordinate 2,421 of CAJUYH010009664.1, forward strand.
GAATACACAATAGAATTCTTGTGGTTTGAAAAATATTTTATCAGCTCAATTTCACGGTACAAATTAAAAATGATAAATATAAGATTCACTACATAATATTATCTTCCCAGATCCGATTATATCAGCCCCAGAATTACAAGACCCTTTGTTCCTCCTCCTCTATATACTATCGGTCCATAGGTGATCTTTGGCCTTATCATAGTTTGTGGAAAGCCAATGATCCACTGCGGGTTGTAGGTATTCGCCAGCTTTTGCCAATAATTCTTCTACATTGCCAGAAAAGTCTTGCTGTCTTTTGGAACGACGCAAAAGATCTGACCGTTACGCGTTACGTTATGCTACGTTATGTTACGTTGCTTCGTTATGTGCCTTGCTTGCGTGCTTGTGCTCTCTCCTTAGTCTCTCTCTCGTTTACGAAGCAGCGATTCATATGCGCTGGCCGGGATTCGAACCCGGGCCGCCCGCGTTGAATGCGAGCATTCTACCACTGAACCACCGATGCTACATTAAAATTCTATGCAAAGCTGGTATTCGCATTGCTTGTGATCTACTTGAATTTGTTCGGTTGAATTTTTACTATTATTTCCATAATTCTTTTTGTGCGATTAAGGGGTCTAGCACATTTACTTTTCGAAATACAGGGTGTTGAAATTTTGAAAACTCGAAAGTTTTAATTCGATAACTTTAAAATGGATGGATAAATTGATTTGAAATTTGGCAGGTTGTTTTTGAGCACGACGCCGTAGGCGGAGTGCTCAATCGTTCAATTGCGATATGGACAATCCACACAAGTCGAACAGCATATTTTTTCTACGACCCAGAAAAATCTAGAAAATAAAAATTTCTATAAACTGTAATATAACTTCAAATTAAAAATTTAACAATTCAATTTTATGTTTCCACTAATTTTTTTTGTTTTTTGTGGTAAACGTACAGTTCTTGAATGTCCAATTTGTATAATGCTACGGTTTCTTTTTTTAAATATACGATGCTGTTATAAGTAGATGTTGCCAGTCGGACTTCCTCATAAAGGGTACCGTACCATTATCTATAATAATGAATATTCTGCTAAATATTTCAAACGTCTACCTGTTGTCGTTATTTATATCAAGCAGAATAATTATTTAAAAATAAAATTAACAGTAAAAAAAATTTCCTCACGGGGAATCGAACCGTGTGTCCCGCGACACGTTCTACCTTTTTTTCTGGTGTGTCCCTCAATTCAGTTTAGATTTGAAGGCACACCCAGCTATTTGGATATTTCCTATTTTCCCCGAACACTTCTACTCTGCCTTGCGGAAGAACTCTTCTAAGCAACCAGTTGTTTGAAGATTAACCTTTATAGCATTATTCTGTAACATTCGAATTGATATTCTAATTGTTCACTACTTTTTAATTTTCTGTGGCTAAAAGACTATATCTGAGGCCATTCTCTCTCCCTTCCTCCTCCCACACCACACACACACACACACACACACATAAAGATTAACCCAAAGGTCCTCTTAATAGAGGTCCAGTTTGTTCAATGTTATCTTGGAGGTCACAATAAGGACACAAAAATATCCGCTGTTGATATCTCCCACAAGGGAATTTTTACGAAGAGAGAGGTTCCATTAAAACAGCAATAGTAAATATTGTGATTATGTTATTGGACATTAGTCTATAAAACCAAACCACTTTTATATTGACCTTGCACATTGAACTAGTTCAGACCAAGCTAAGCCTGAGCCATGGTTGATATGGGACTGTATAACCGTGAGCTTGGTATATTACAAAAAAATTTCAAATTTGAGAGGCGATATTAATATACAGGGTGTCTCATTATATTCTGACTGTTTTCAAGAGCTTATATCTTCGAAACGGTTTAAGATAATAAGATGCGGTTGCCACAGTTAGGTTTAAAATTACCGTGAGTTTTGTTGTGACACATTTATATAAATGGCGTACTTCCGGTTTACCCGCTAGAAATGTGGCGTATTTTCAGAATACAGTAGATGTAATTTTTTAAATGGGACACCCTGTATATTTAGCAATTTATTGAAAGACGCATCTTTTTACTTTTTATCGGTACCTCAAAGTTTAAAATCAGTGCACAGAAAGCGAAGTTAGATAACTTTAACTGGGATACTGTAATGATTCAGATATCTTATTAATAAATAATAATCAAGGAGGCGTTAATATGTCACAACACAAAAATATTGCGATCATTGACAGAACGTCACATTGTGTTAGAACCAGTTAGAACAAGATGGTATTTTGAACCAAAATGTTTGCTTTCAACAAGACGGGGCTCCACCCATTATTCCAACATAGCAAGAGAATCTGTTAACCAACAATTTGAAAATAATTGGATTGGTAGGACTGGTCCAATAGAATGGCCTCCAAATTCCCCAGACCTGACTGTCCCAGATTTTTTTGTATGGGGATTTGTGAAAGATAGAGTCTACAACCCGATGCCTGCTACTATTGAGGAATTAAAAAATAACATATGGCAGGTAATGGTAAATATTCCTCTTGAAATGCTGACAGCAGCATTTGACAACTTGGTTCGATTCCACAAATGTATAGACCAAGAAGGAAGACACATCGAACATTTGTTTTAGAGTGCCCTTGAACATGTTTCTATTATTTGTTTTTTACAGTTCACTTTAGCTAATAAAGTTCCAACTTTATATCTAAATCATTACAGTATCCTAGTTAAAGTTATCTAACTTCGCTTTCTGTGCACCGATTTCAAACTTTAAAGTACCGTTATAAAGTAAAAAGATGCGTCTTTCAATAAATTGCTAAATATACAGGGTGTCCCATTTAAAAAATTACATCTACTGTATTCTGAAAATACGCCACATTTCTAGCGGGTAAACCGGAAGTACGCCATTTATATAAATGTGTCACAACGAAACTCACGGTAATTTTAAACCTAACTGTGGAAACCGCATCTTATTATCTAGAACCGTTTCGAAGATATAAGCTCTTGAAAACAGTCAGAATATAATGAGACACCCTGTATTATACACCAAGGTGGTGAAGACTATTATCATTGACTGTCTACACCACCATGGTGTATATAGGTGAAATTTTTTCACTACTATCCAAATTAAAAATAACTCACAAACGCACCACGATAAGTTTACTCAGTCGTCTGACTGACAAGTATACTGTCAGTTTTCGACATATTATGAACGTACTCGTTATGTCATCAGTCATTTTTGGTTGAGCGCGAATTTTAAACTAACGGCATTTTTATTTAAATAATTTTATCTTGATAGGTAATTTCAAGCAGCAAATATGTTAACGACAATCTCCTGTATAATATACAAAATTATGTAGCACAAGTTTTTGTTGAATTTTCAAAATATTTGAATTGGTCCATTATTGACCTAGGTTGATAATAGAAAAAATTATTAACCACCAATAAAGAAATTCAACTCCTCAATTGGCTAGGAGATTATAAAAACTTTGTAAATAAAAATGAATTGTTTTTCTGATGCTCTGAGAGTATATCGATTATGATAATTATATGGACGCCAGAAGATATTTTGTTGATCATTCAAATGAGACTTGCGTTATCACCAACAGCTGAGCTGCATTTATATTAAACATAAATGCATAAATGACGTAAACCAAACTCGAAATTGAATATTGTGTACTGGAATTTATGCTAAACTAATAAGCTTGTATAATTGAACTACATTTCAACCGTCTCTCATCAACATGATTTAGAACTTGACAATAGACCGATATGGATTGACGTTGTAATCATAAAAATTACGTTACATCCATCAATTTAAACTAAACTGTTTAAATGGGACAACTTATTGATTTCACTATTGGAAATATTTCTGATATAGCAATCAAGGAAGACAATACTTATTTATACTATAAGGGACGTGAGTAATTAAGATTTGCTAGTCGAGAACGATTTTGCGCCCGAGCGATAGGGAGTTCTGGCAATAAAGTTCGGAACTAGTAATAGATATTCACGTAATTAGTTATGAAAAGAGCGATATTGTTCAACAAGCGTAATATTTGCCAAATCGAGCACTAGCGAGTTCTGCAAATTACGCGCTCTCTTCATAACGTGTTTACGTACAACGTTTTATCTAATTCCGCTCTTTCATAATATTCAATAAAATCTTCAATTACAATGATAATATTGAAGTGGAATCAAATGGTGTTAGAGGTATTGTTACTATGATGTATTCACCCAGAAAATTGACTTACTTTGAATAACTGTGTCCTGAATAATGTTTTCAATGTTTATAAATCTCAAAATACTATTGAATTAAAATAATGGGTTAATTGTACAGTTTAAATAATGAAATAATTGTCAGTTTTGACAGTACCTACCTAATTAATAAATTATTCTTTGAAACTCATGTGGTATCTCTATGTTGAAACATAAACAGTTACGTAAAGTTTTTACATAACTACTTTTCATAACTGATATATGAAGGTTATGAAAAATGTGACGTTACCTAACGTCAAGGAGTGACGTAAAGTGTCACATTTGATAGCGGAATTAGATAAACATACTTACATTCATTTAATTCGATACATTTTGCATGAAATTATGGACAGCTTTGCCCGGTTTCTACAGCGTCATAGGCATTGCTGCAATCAACAACGTCAAGCTGACAGTTTATTATTAAAAATGGAGAGAAATTGGAATTATTGATTTGTATAACAGCCAATTGGACATAAAAGAATCAGTAAATAGATCGTTAGTTGCTGCTGCCAGAAAAATCAAGGAAGAGGTATGAAGCAATGTATCAATACTCCAAGAAATGGTGCCAAACAAAAACTTCTACTGTAGGTTCAGAAACTTTTGCGTATATATACACATATGTCCAAAAGTTTGGAATATTGGAACATCTCATTTTTTTTTATTTCCATGTAAAAATTTTTCGGATTAATTAAACATCATTCTGCTACAACTCCCACCAATACTAACTAAATCTCAAAGCCAGATAAACAATATGCACAAAAATGATTTATTTTTTTGGAGTGAAAAATTTATAATGGACCACTTACATTTAAAATTAAATTAGTAAAAAAAAATATTTTTTTTATAAAATTAATAATCAGTATTTCTTCCATTGACTTGTATGCATGACTGTAGGCGATTTGGCATGCTGTCGATTGAATTGTCGAGCTGGGCTTGCGGAATTCTCCATTCTTCACGAGCAGCATCTTTTAGTTCTCGCAGTGTAATAGGAGAATTTTCTCGCTTCTTAATGCGTGTTTTGATAATGTCCCAGGCATGTTCAATGACTTTCATGTCAGGGGAATTCGAGGGCCACCATATTGTGGATATTCCTTCTTCAACCAGAAAATTTTGTACTGCTACTGTTCGATGCGGAGGTGCGTTGTGATGCATAAGCACAAATCTATCACCTACTGCCCCTCGGAATAGACGCACGACAGGATTTAAAACCTCCTCGATGTATACAGCACCAGTGACTCTTCTCTCCAGAACCAGTACAGGTGTCCGTGTGCCAGTCATAATACCACCCCAAGCATAATACTCCCACCTTCAAATGGGACACGCGATTGGGATGTTTGTCGCCGGGCTTGTCGTCCTGAGGCCCTCCAAACTAGTGTTATTCGCGAATCAGAAACCAAGCCAATTTTTAATTCATCAGAGAACATCACGTTATTCCAGTTAGGACCATGATGTACCATTTCTCGAGCCCATTTCAACCTTACAATTTTGTGTTGATAGGTTAGTTTGGGAACACGTAAGGGTCTTCTCCGATACAAATTTACTGCATTTAGTCTGTTATTGTTTTACGTGAAATATTTAGTCCTTCAAGCCTAACAATTTCTCTGGAGATACTACTTGTAGATTCCAGACGATTTTTTCGAGCTATCAATGTTATCTGCCGGTCTTCTGCAGCTGTTGTACATCGATTTCTGCCACTTCTGGGGCGATCCTTAACGTCATTTATGTCTTGGAATTTTTTTTTAATTTTCGATACAACACTCTGAGTGACGCCAATAATATGGGCGATATCACTTTGAATAAAGCCCTGTTGTAACAATGCAATCACTCTAGATCTATCGAAATGATATATCATGTTTCTAGGCATTTTTAAACGACTCGAATGAATAGATACCAAAATCAGTTTAATGTGACCAAATTGCTACAAAAACGAATCAAATTTGTGATAATTTTCATTTAAAAACGCTTAAGAAAAAATAAAGACAACAGTTCTTATTATTCTTATTATTTGTACGTATTCCAAACGTTTGGACATATGTGTACATATCAGCACTACTTACAGGCCTCTTTTCATTTCCTTCTCCCCCTCGCCTTGTTTTCCCAGTCCCTAGTTCCCACTGTTTTCAGATCTCTCCTAACCTCTTCCAACCATTTTTTCCTTGGTCTTCCTCTCCTCTTTTTACCACCTTCTCCACCTTTAAGCACTTGTTTTACCCATCTATCCTCTGTCTTTCTAACTATATGTCCCAACCATCTCGCTCTCTGTGCTTTAATTATATGAGTTATGCTTGGGTGCTTATATAATTCTGAGAGTTCTTTGTTTACTCTCCTTCTGTAGTTTCCATTCTTATCAATTCTACAATAAATCTTTCTGAGCATTTTACGTTCCCATATTTCTAGTTCATTCTGCTCTTTTTTGTTCATTGTCCAAGTTTCACAAACGTATATAATGTTTGAATTCAACAACTTTATTTCTTTCAGACAATATTAACACTTTTTTTTTCCACTTTTTCAATTTTAAATAAGGCCAAAGTACCGTCTACACAGAATTAAATACTTGAAACTTCACCTAAGCACGGGAATTATTTGAGGTCTATTTTCCCGTTAATATTCCTCCGTAACTTATTAACTCTCTGAATGAAACTTTCGGTGTTTGTGGTTCCGAAAAAAAGATTGCAATCTATGAGAACAAATTTGCATAAAAGTAGAGAGGCCGTATCGTATGCATGTCGAAGCAAGCTGTGAATAGAGTCGACAGAAACAATATACCGGCAACGAGGCAGCTTTCGCAAGGAGCTTGCTTGAAGAGCGTCTACTAACTACCGCTTTTCATTAATTGTTGGAAAATTATTCATATCTCTAATCTGTGTACTGATGGTATCGCTGTTTACTCAGCTTTTGCATTTTTTAGGTGGCATTTCATAGATACCTATACACTTTTATTGTTAAATAAAGAGAAAATCAATAATTTGGACAGGAATTCATTCGTAATTTCAGATCTCCCTGTATAATTGAAAATATATTGGAGATACGCATTTTCTTCTCATTTACAACTTTTATAATTAACTATTTTATATCGCCACTTTGCTTATTTTTTATACTCTTCTTTCTTTGACGACCCTGAGGTGAGTGACAGTATTCTTTATACTTTAGGGGGTTTTCAGTAGTTAGCTGACGAGAACTTCTAAAATTTCATTCGTTTTGACCTGATGGACCGGATTTGCATTTAATAAATGCAGGGTCCTCTTTAACTCTAGCTTTTAGAATAAAACAAAACAGCCATTTGCACTGGTCTCAGTTAAGTTGTGGTTAAGTTTTAATTACTAGTTAAATTAAAATGTTCCTTGCACCATGACTTTTATTCTTGAGTTAACGCTATAATTGATAGTTCAATCTAATCCACAGATAAGGTAGGGTTTTAATATATAATTATTAATTAAAGTTATGTCAATATGACAATCAACTGAAGTACTTGGCGAATTTGCGAGATAAATATGGATTTAATAAATTTTGAAAAAGATGAAGATGACCTGGAAATCTTGGAAGATATCAGAGGGAAAATAACTTTTAAGCAACAACTTTTAGAAAAAGATTTCTTTCTTTTTATTTGTGTAAAATCGTTTTAAAACGTCTATAGATCTGTAGCTATCTGATTGAGCATTAAACTCCCCCTCAATCTTTGTCCAGGCCTGTCCCTTAATTATCCTTCCAGCTTAACGCACCTGTTTGCTTGCATTCTATTATGTGCTTGTAGGTACTTTCTTATTAAATTCAAGCACATTATTTTCTCATTTTGAAAGAAATTTGTTGATCTTTTTCTCTTTCCGCTCATTTTGAAAACTCCTACCTTTTGTTTGGGTAATTTTACAAATATAAATATCTAATAGTTGTCATATTTGACACCACTAGTACCAACAAAATTGCTGTTTATCAAATTATTCCTAAATGTCAAGATACCAACTTGCACCTAACAAATAATTTACTAACCAGTACCTTAACCACAAATGGTGCAAAACACTTCACTTTTAATCAATGGTTAAAGTTAATCATGAGTTACTAAAGCCAAAAGATAACTGCAACCGGTGCAAACAGCAGTAAGCAAATACAAAAAATTATCGTGGGGTCTGAGGGAAAATACTAAAAAATCTCTTTTTTAATATCTCAACCATCACTTTTTTGTCCGATATAATCTTCTATAATTTCTGCTAATTCTTCGGCTGGTGTATGGTATGGTACTGATCTAATTTTACGTTTTCTGACCAAAAATAACACAATAGGCATGACAACAGTATCAAAAAATCGTCGACATAATGGTTTTAGGGGAAAGTTCATATCAAAAAAATTCAAAACACTGCTTTAGTTTTATTTAAAAAGTTCAGATTATTAACATTTTCAATAAAATAAAACATGGAAATACTGCAATCGGCCATTTTGACTGAAACACCAATCACAGCGCATGACGTCACGATTAGGTAAACATCGCTGTCAGTCAATACTCAATACACTCATTTTCTGTGTTTTGTTGTGAATACTACTGATTACGCATTTGGATTGATCTTTTATTATTTTACGTGTGATTTATCGTCTCCACTCTACTATAACAATGAAACCAAGCTTTGTTAAGGCAAATAGCTCAAATTTGACCAGGATTGATATAATGATGTTGGGCGATTTCCTCGCAACAAATCAAGAATTTTGCTCGTCTGAGTTTAGAAACGTGAAAACTTCCTTGTAAGTGAATTTTGTATTTATCTTCACCCTAGATAGGTACAACCAACTTAGATATAATCAAACTAGTTTTAAGCTCATGCGAGTTTATTTAACTTTCATAAGTTGGCATATAAATTTGCGTGGCATACATCCTGGTTTCATACGTACTTGTGATACTGACCCCATCACATGATACTGCAAATAGTTTTCCATATCATCTGGCAACTGCAAAAAGAAAAGTTAACCATTGAAATTGATAATAAGAATTATAGACAAGACCAAATCAAACATAACCTCAATAAATTAGATATTTCATAGCCTCAATATTTCTACTATTTCACTTCAAACAAACGTTTTAAGTTTGAGAAATATAAATATAATAGGATAACATACTTACAAGTGGTCTTCACAGAAATAAAGTGGCCAATTCGTGACTACGTCGTTCGGGTTTCGCCTTGCGAGCTTCAACCACTTATCTCTTATCTATCATTTTCTTGTTTGGAACATGTACTAACACTTTGTTGGGTGCTCTTATTGATGTGTTTTTACACTGCGGTACTGCACACCACTTATAAACTTTGGAATTCATTTTTATCACACGAATTCATTCAATATTTTGTTTACTTTCTTCGCTACGCGTAGACACAATGACATGTTTACCTAGGCGTGACGTCAGAGCCGACGCCATATCAGTAAAATGGCTTCAAACTTCGTTGAACTTAAGTTTATTACCGAAATAAAGGTTTTTTCGTAAATAGTGAATGTGTACCCACATGACGGAAGAGTATTTCAAAATCTATAGTCACGCCTATTACATTTTAAATATATATCAGAACCATGGCATGAGAGAATTTGCTTTGCTCAACGCACCTTAAAATTTGCTGTTAAAATCACAATCAAAATCCCAGTAGGGGAAGTTTAAGTTTAATTAACTCACTTGTCTAGTAGAGTTTTGTTAGCCGTGAGAAAGGAACAAGTTGAAAAATTTTTTTGAAATCGAAATACTGGATAGTTTACAAAAATAATGTTTTCTTGACATCAATGGAAAAATGAAGGAAAATAAATGAGAGAACAGTTTGACATTGATGTAATTACATTAAGTACACATAAAGCTTTAATTCAAAACTCTCCTCTGCTTTCTGATGTATGATCTCTGTGATGGCTTTTGGCATTACATGAAAAGAAAACCAAGAATCAAATTCATTGAACTCGTTTATTATCAAATAATTTAATGTTATTAGTTCTATTTTAAAAACAATCCAGTTGTTTATTGTTTTTTAGTTGTCGAATAGTAAATAGACACGTAAAGTCATGTACGTGACAGTTAGAGGTCAGTTGGAGGCCATAGTCTGTCACGTAAAAGGATAGTTGACCTAGGGCAGATGTATAAGTTTGGCAAGTTTATCTGGAGCTACGCAGCATCGGTAAGAGGCGAGAAAAAACATGGCGTATATCTGTCCAACGTACAAATGGCGTACGGTACCTATTTTACCAAGTAAAACTGAAATTACAAAGGTAACTGACAATACCAACGCCACTGGATGAATCAATATCAGTCAATTGACGAAGTGAGAGGGAAGAACATACGCACGCGCTTGCCAATAAGAAGTCAGCTGGTCGATAAAAATCACCAATTATGTAATCGGAGGGTGTGGTCATTATGTATTTCGTACAACGTTGCCAGAGCTTTAAGAAGCCCATAACAAATTTGGAAAAGTGTTATCTTTTAATATTCATGAATTGGAAAATAATGTTACTAGAATAAATCCAAGGAAACAAGCACATTATAAAATTAACGTTCAACCCATTTATAATTAGTATCACTACATAATCAGTACTTCAACTTTTTCATAGTTAAACGTGGCAATGTCGAATGTTTTCGACTGCATTCCTTTCACGGTTTCAGATAAACTTGCCAAAGTATATATATGCTGATGAAGTATACAACAGGGCATTCGCATCAATAGGTTCACATTCAATGTAGTTCATTTTCAATCATCTATATTATACAGGGTGTTTCAAAAAAAGGTAACACCGTCTCTAGGAT
>CAJUYH010009665.1:0-13401 GCA_910591685.1 Galerucella tenella
CCTACGGATATTCCCATTACAATGAACTTTAAATCATCGAAAAATATCGATTTTTGACCGAGTTATGGAAGAATTTGTCCGCCGGTTTACAAGTTAATTTTCTAGACGGTAGCATTTATAGAGGTAGTGCAGCTGCGTAAGCGAGGGGACGTTTGGATGCGATTATCTCGAAAACTATTGCATTTTGGAAAATAATGAAAGGGACCATTTTTGTAAATAATTTAACGACCTTTACTTTTTACCCGAACAAAATTTTTACAAATTGTATATTCCGGGAGATAATGGCGGGAAACCGTTTTTTGGGGGGCTTAGGGGCCATTTCGGACCCTTAGCCAAGGCGCAATCTTGGAGAACTTTTTCTCCCTTTGAAGTACCTGTCAAGACCTTCAAATCAAGCCAAAAAAAATTATTGGACAAATATATTGATAGGTTTGTCCCTTCAGTTACTGGACTAGAAGCCTTATCTTTCTATAAATTCAGTAAACAATTTTGAATTTAAGAAAAACAATGCCTTGCAGGGTTGTCACTCAAATTTAAAATTTAGAAATTAATGCTCTCCTACAAATCTGACGTTTCAGTATGTTTTAGTATTTATAATAGTTATTAATGATACAAGTTCGTGAAGTTACCTATTCTTTTGCGCACGAGTAGCGAAAATGCAAGGCACGAACGTAGCGAGTGCATTTTTCGCAACGAGTGCGCAAGAGTACTTCACGCACAAGTGTCCTACAAAACTTTATCTACGACCACATAAGGAAAAAATAAAAAATGTGCTCTGAAGGGGTTAAAAAACATAAAAATGAATTTTCTATTAACAAATATATACACAACGAATTTTGCAGGTGGTGTGCAATCCTCAGAAATGCATTATTCTCGAGGTTCTTCCATTTGAAATAAGTGTAATTAAAATTTTCAATATAACAGAAAATATTTTTTACTATGCCTGACACTTCTGTCAAATTTACTGACAGCGCAAAAGTTTATACAACAAAGGACTAAATTCAAGGCAACTCGATAATTATTACGTAGCTAAAAAGAGTGTTAAAATAAAAACCCCTTTTAAAAAGCATTGGTCATTTACGCACGCTTTTGGGTGTTATAATGAAAGTCCCATATAAAAAGCGTTGTTCATTTACGCACGCTTTTCAACGTATGTATAATGTATGATTTCACACTTTTTTTTTGGTTCGTAAATGACTAATTTTAAAGGTGGTCGTAAATAAATATATTAACATTATTATATTGTTATGTTTATCATATTTAATTTATTTAAGTATTTTTCGAGTGTAATCAAATTATACACACTATTATGGCTAATTACTATTGATTTATTTATAGAAACAAACACTACATTAAACTTAATTTACATACAAACTTTACTTAATGTCTACTAATTTATTTACACTCGATATAATAATTCTAATTTATTTTTATCACTTGAATATAACACTATTTATCTTAAATAAATCTTAATTATTATTACTAGAAACTTTCTGTCAACTGGCTATTCTAACTTGTCTCAGGTATTGCCTTTTATATATTTCAACACCTTCCAGAAACTTCACCTTCTCGAATGATTAGGGACTGGTTCTCAAAAACAAAACAAAACGACTTTCAAGAATGCGCATTCGCCAAATTTTATGATCTAGTGAAAGGGCCGGCTTCTGAGTTGGTGACTTCGTAACAATATTACCTATATACAAAACAAGGATTTCTTCACCTTCTGAAAAATTGGTAATGGTAGGTTATTGTACAGAAAATTTTTTGACAGCTCCAATAACCAGTAAAATTTCCTTATTTTTTATCATATGAACAATTTCACCCAATCATGTCAACATTACACTGATAACAGACCATGGGCTGTTTTCACGTTGCTATGGACACATACCTATTGATTTATTTCGATTTTGAAGTTTCAAATATTCAATATTTGGAAATGTCACGATTTGGTTGTAATTCTATAATTGGTAAAAAATTTTCTATCCGAATAACCCTCGGACATTGATAAATGTTCAAAAATTTTATGACAAATTTCTCAAGCTTGTTGCTTTTAGGCAACAGACCTCCGCCTACGGCGTCGGTATGTTTCCAAGCAACAAGCTTTCGAAATCTGTCATAAAATTTTTTCGAACAATTATCAATGTCCTTGGGTTATTACTACTGATAATTTTTTACTGAATATAGTAACCAATCAAATTACTTAATTTCAAGTCATGTGTCAAATTTCATCCAATCACCGCTGTATTACAGCGATAATACCCTACATGTGGTGTTTTCAGTTTGGTGTTTATTTTTTATTAAAAATTAATTAAACGTCAAACTGACAACTAACGATTCAATTAATTTACCAATTATACTTTTCACAACTGTAGTTTTGAATAAAAATGAATTATATTTGATTAAAACTAATAAAGTTTGTATTGAAAATTATTAAACATCAGATTGACAATCAATTTTTTGATATCCACTAAGTAAAAAATTATCTCATCGAATACTCCTCGGGTCTTGATAAATACTCAAAATTTTATCGTAGAGAATCCTTCAAGCGTGTTGCTCAAAGATAATAGCCCTCGGCCTGCGGCCTTGGGCTAATATCAAGCAACACGCTTTCAGCACTCTCTATGACAAAATTATCTCGGTATTATCAAGACCCTAGGGGTATTACTACTGAAAAGAACCCCATGGGATCTTATCGTTTATGTCTCAACGTTTCCAAGGTAATTAAAAAATTGTTTTGTGAATAAGTTAACTTGTCAATCTGACAGTTATAAAAAGTCAAGTCACTCCTCCTTCGGAGTCTGGCTCTTTCACCGAAATATGGAAATAAATTCATGCAGTTATTAGACAACATGCTTTCATAAAAAATTATCGGTAATTTTGATGCATTTGTGTAATTACTTCCGAATAGAACATTGATGGGTAGGAACTGTCTGTAGCACAATTGCTTTTTAATGGAGGGGTCCCGGGTTTCACCTTTTTAAATGTTCAGAATATTTAATTTACATCCTCTACTTCTAGGATGTGATGCCAATACTCACAACACTATAATATTTCAACCCTTAAAAATCAACCCTGGTTAGTGCTTAATTTAAAAATGATGTTTTTCCTCAAAAAAGTGTTTCAATTCAAGAATTCTGTTGTTTGAACATGTATTAAGTTCATTTTGCAACATTTCAATCCTTGAAAACCGCCCTTAATAACATTACAATTTTTATAAAGTATCTAATAGACTTATATCTATTAGATTAGATTAGATTAGATTAGATTAGATTAGAAAGTGTGACGTATTACAGTAGGCTATTTACGGCTTGTTCAATTGAAACCCATCTTTGGTCCAGGAAAAATTTATTGACAAGTACAGTTACAAATAACTACCACTACAATTGAGACACACATCCCACTGTTTCACCAACCGATGTATACCCTGCTTATAGAATTCTTGTGGCTGAGGACTGTGATGTATCACTTTGTTCATCTTCATTGGGGTCATAGTTATCGCTAGATCCAGAACTAAACAGTTCTTCTTCTAACTCCGATAAATCTGACATTTCATCAGCAAGATTTTGTAATTCCCTCTCGGCTAATGCTCGGCCGCGGCGATTCATTTTGGTGCTGTAATCAAAATAATATACTTTGTAATATATCGAACCTTATCAATATACCTACACTATACACACTACATGTAATTACTTTATTACTTTACGGGATTTTTTACTTTGCCTATTTGGCATCTAGTAAAAAAACAATTCATTGAACCCTGCTGGTAAACTTATGTACGAGGCTTGTTCAATTGAAACCCATCTTTGGTCCAGGAAAAATTTATTGACAAGTACAGTTACAAATAACTACCACTACAATTGAGGCACATATCCCACTGTTTCACCAACCGATGTATACCCTGCTTATAGAATTCTTGTGGCTGCTGCTGGAAGAATTCTTTCACAGCGTTTTGTACTTCTGCGTCCGACTGGAAACGGTTACCTTTTAACGCCTTTTTTAGTGGCCCAAAGATGTGAAAATCGCAAGGCGATAAATCGGGACTATAGGGTGGATGCTCTAATATCCTCCATTTCTTTCGTTGCAGATTTTCTTTCACTACGTTGGCAACATGAGGCCGAGCATTATCACATTTGGACGGATTGTTAACAACAAACGCCATTTCAAAGTCACAATACTTAAAATCGCTGTCAAATATAAACGAAATAAACAGATCAGTGTGACGTTTGCATACACTACTAATGTTGGAAAACGTCAGTTGAATGATTACAATTGTTTCCAAGGCTAACCTGACCAAAGATGGGTTTCAATTGAACAAGCTGTTAAATTAAAAAAAAAACTGAATGGTTCATTAAACATAGCTCCTTCATTTTTAGTGATAGAAAGCTTTTTTAAAAACCATTTCTTATCGATTTTCAAGAGCTATAAGACTATTTGATTTAAATTACTTCAGATCCCTTAGTTTTTAAATGTGGTGAGTTGAAAGGGCTCGAATAAGGTGGTGTTCGCTCGTAAATAGAGGTTTTAAAGGGCCAATCTGTCTAAAAGTCTAAATATCAGAAAATCTACAGACATTCATAAAAAAGCTACAATTTGGTAGGTACTCTATAATTTTTTTCGCATCTCCAGTAATTTCCGAGATATTTTGAGGAAAAGGGTGAAAAATACGAAATTGCGAAAAATCGTTTTCCCTTTAAACTAAAATTTTTCTAAAATTTTAAATTGGTCAAGGTCTCTTTGTATGCTTCTGACAACATTTAAGTTGTTGTTCTAAAGCAGATATACAGATATTATAAAAATAAAACTAACATTTTCAGATTCATTTTCACTTGGAATAAGTTTGATTATTTCTTAAGTGTTTAGTACTTTTCTGTATCCTCCAAAAGTGGCAATAAAACATATACTTAAAGTGGCGCTACTGCATTAAAGCGCGCCAGCAAGTGTTAGAAGGGATGGAAGTCGTACATTTTAGATCTGTATCCGGCAAAAAGATATTCAAATAGCTGCTTTTCCCGCACTCAGCTGTCGCTTTCATGTCTTTTCTTCCTGTCGTTCACCTTTGCTACCGACAATAAGTTCAAAAGAAATATTTTGGGTAAAAGTTCGGTTTTGGAAAGTGATCCATATGTGTTGAAAAATTTGTGTCATTTATAATATTTTTTAAAAACGCCATAAAAAACAGACTCTCTCAATTTTTGAATAGAAGAGATAGGTTTTTATTTTTAGCCCAGTATTAATAAGGATTTTGAAAGGCATTAGTTAGTAATTCAACAAATTGGTTGCATAATTTTTAATTTTGGGCAATATAACAATATAATAACAATAATAAAAATTATGATAAACGAAACGGAATATATAAAAACTAGAGTTTGTTCAACCATCCTTTGCCGTTACGTCATACATTCTCCAGCTTGCTCTCTCATTCATGAAATGGATGAGACGGAATTATGACATCATTAACGTATTTCTTATCTAAGGTCGACATAAATTTATCTGTTACTTTTGACAGTTCAGTTGTCATATTTTGAAAACAATTCTTAACATATATGTCATTGATTATAATTTTGAGGTTAAGTGTAAAATAACATTCAAGTAATATAAGACATACGTAAAACAGCAGAATACGTCACCCATTATGACGTAACGGCAAACGATTGTTGAACAAACTCCAACTATCTTCTGTATGTTCCTTGTGACATTACTTATTCTTTATTCTTTTATTTTTTAGGGGAATCAAACCACAATAATGTTTTTATATATTTTTTTTATTTCGACATTTCGGTAGCGTTCCAGCTACCGTTGTCAAGATGAATTGGTTTTTAAATAATTTTTGGTCCCTATTTTACATAACGGAAAAATTTGATAACTAGACAATCAATAATATTTTGGAGTTTAAGACCGCAAAACTTTGTTGCCAAATTTCATTTATATATGCATATTTTTATTTTATTTTATTTCAGATCATATCTCTGGTAAAATGTGAAATATTAGTTATTTATTATACTAGTGCGCAAAAGTACTTCACGCACAAGTGTTATACAAAACTTTATCTACGACCACATGAAGAAAACATAAAAAATGTAGGTATAGTTAAAATAATACCCTTCTTGGTGTGCGTCATCGATTGTGACGTATATCCGGGTTTTCGGCATGTCGTTTATTTTATTTGCTATTTTGACATATAGCTAACCTTAAATTTGATAAATAAGATAATCAGGATTGTATTTAGCCAAATTCGAAAAAGCTATGCAATTAATAATCACCAGCTTCTTTTTCTAACTGGAAATAGTTGAGAACTTTCAAAATACTGATGTTTTTCCGTGTATTCATGCATATTTTTGTATTATTCATATAAATAAACCAATAAGATTAATATTCACTTTCCATAAATAATAATTGACCGTAAACAACAAAGTACAGACCTGTCAAGAACTGTCAGTGTGACAGTAGAAAAAGACGTAAGACTTATTGCGCTACGAATGTAACGCCTTCATAGTATTTTAAGCTCTCGATTGATAGGTTGCGCTTACGCGTAATCTAAACATCAACCAATCAAATTTTTGTAAGTCAAAGATTAGGGTTAACGTTTGTAATACATTTAAACGGTTCATTATTGTGATATTTTGATTAGGATTAATCACAGACCTGCCTTTTTTTCCATTTCTTCCTACGTAATGTGTTAGAAAGACATTAACAATCGATGCGCACACCAAGAAGGGTATTATTTCAACTATACTTTGAAGAGGTTAAAAAACATAAAAATGAATTTTCTATAAACAAATATATACACAACGAATTCTAATTTCAGGTGGTGTGCAATCCGAAGAAATGCATTCTTCTCGAGGTTCTACCATTTGAAATAAGTGTAATTAAAATTTTCAATATAACAGAAAATATTTTCACTATTTCTGACACTTCTGTCAAATTTACTGACAGCACAGAAGTTTTTACAACAAACTACTAAATTCAAAGCAACCCGATAATTAAGAAGCTAAAAAAAATGTTTAAAAAATGAAAACCAGCATTGGTCATTTAAGCACGCTTTTGAATGTTATAATGAAAGTCCCATAAAAAAAGCGTTGTTCACGCACGCACGCTTTTTAACGACTGTATGCCTAATGTATGATTTCACACATTTTTTTTTGGTTCGTAAATGACTATTTTTAAAGGTGGTCGTGGATAAAATATTTTATTTTATGACATTCTAACCATATGATAGTCTTCTAGAAATGGAATATAGTGAAATGCACGTTCCAGGAACGGTTTTCATTAGGATAGCGCTTTTTTTTCGCTTATTTTGGAAATGTTAATAAAACTTTTTTGTGTATGATTATTTTTGTTTTCAAAATATGTATAACTCAGTTTGGTGATTTTGTGTATTGAAGTGTGTATCGATTAACAACTATTCCAATGATGAATCATAAGAAAACCTGAATAAAAACTTATGATGCCATCCTGATAACGCAGGTAATTGATTATTGGAAATTTCTCTTTAAATACTAGCTACACATTTATCAGCCTTTAGTTGTATTAAAGCACTTTCTTTGATTTTTCGTGTATTATTATTTTTGTCGAATCCCATTGAATTTGATGCCCCTCTTCCCAAGCATGTTTGCAAATACCTGACTTGAAGAACTCCCTATCTTTGATATACTTTTTGTGTTCGTTTATTCAGATTTTCAATGGTCTAGAGATGTTTCACCCAAATAAAATTTGTCGCATTCACAAGATATCTGATATATGCAGTTTTTTAGCCAAACTATATCTCCATGGTTATAATAGTATTAAACTATTAATTTGACATCTATCAAAAATTGTGGTTAAATTGCTAGTAAAATCAAACCAAAAATGAATTTACCCTAGGGAAGGTACATAAGATTTTTTTCATACTGAAGCTGACTAAACTATAATTTGATTTATGCTTTGTTGCTATTTCATAACAAGAATTTTAGCTAAGCAATATGTTTCCTCCTCCACACTTTTTGAATTGTACTTTGAGTTCTTTCGTGCCGTCCATATTTGTAACAAATCGGCAGTTTTTTTAAATATTAGCAAGAGCTAATTTAAAATCACTTTCACTGCTAACTTGCGTTCTTGTTGTTTATACTTACTCATGTTTTTCATAACCTTTACCTTCATTTGAAGTTTTTCGATATTCGCTCAGCCACGTACACCTAGTAACTCTCGTTAACCTAATTGAAATTATTAATATGGCTAACAAAATATCAAAAAATAAAACTAATTGACAAGACTTCAAGGTTTGAAGAATTAAAATTGTCTAGAGAGGAAGAAGGGAATTTTAGTTACTTAAAATTTAAATTAATCGTAACATTAAACAGGGTGTCCCGTAAATAAGTACCGTAAATTAGAGGCATAATAGATCGTTAAGAAATATTTAAAATAGCCAAATACAACTTTTCTCTTACTTTCTTAGTTTGTGAGATATAGCTGTTTAAAGGTGTAGAAGAAATACACACTTTATTTCATATATCTTCTCGGGGGATGGACGTACAAATTTAAAATTTTTTGTAGGCTATTGTCTCTTCAAAACACATCAACAGTATTAATTATGTCAAATTACATTTATTGTATATTTTTGAAACACCCTGTATTGAGAGATAAAGACTTTTTGTCTGCAATTCTTTATTAAATTTACTACATAAAAGGTACTCTTTGTTAAATTCGATAAAACACTCCATTTTCAAGATTTTTAACTTTTTATTGGAGTAAGACACTTTTTTATGTTGTAATGTTTTTCAACAATAAATTTGTAGTACACCGAGAAAAAGATTTATATGTGACAATCAAAATCTTATTATGTCAAATAAATATGATTTTCCATACGGCCTAACTAATATTTGATTTGTCGTTAAGAAAGGATTTGTTTCAAGTTCGGAAAGTAATATTGTTGATGAATAAAAACATATTCACTGTCATCAATAAAATGAGTTATCTATCGAAAATTACATTTATTTTTGTAAAATTGTATCATATTTGTCTCAAACCACATTTGTTGAGTTATAATGACAAAATAGTTATATTAATTTTTACCAAAATTCAACATATTTACCGAACCATAATTTTCATAAACATTATATTGACTTATAGTGAAAAAATATATTTCCCTAAAAAACCGAATTATTTATGGTATTGTTTTTTGTTTATGGAAGTTACCTACAACCTACATGCATTATTCAATACACTGAGCTTTTGAAATGTTTCTAAATATTTAGAAATATATTAAAAGTTCACGGTGTATTAAGCAGTATGGGTAATTTCCACACGGTTCTCTAAATAATTAGGTTACTTAGGAAAATATATTTTTCACTAATATTTGTCCAAGCCGTTTCCAGATTATGTCGAACAACAAAGTTGACATCCGTTTTGTATGTGTGGACTAGTCGATCGAATTGGTCGATGGTTAGTCTGGACACGGATTAAAATTACAGTATTTTTATGACAAACATGTATAAATCTAATAAAAATTAATGGTCTCTATTTATGCATAAAACTGCTTAGTAGGAAAGCAGGATAGGAATAAAAAACTTGCTGCTGAATATTTTGATCTATTAAAAAGAAAACTATACATTTTTAAAATAGATACCATACATTTTTTTTATTCTGTTATTTAATGTCGGTCTATTTTTGCGACTGAGGCTAATCACCGACGCCGGGAGCACTCTACCCCTAACCGGAAATTTTGGCGAACCCACTAGTGTTCCACTGCAGGCTGTACGGGCCCTATACGATACATACATTTATAAAATGGAAACAATACATTGTTAAAATTAAACATACCTACATGATCTAAAACACAACCAACAATGGTATCCACAAGATAGCCTTGTCTATCCTTAAGTGTGCTCATTAATGCTTTCCCCATAGTAGTTTTTTGGAGTTCTTGTTAGTTTTAAACAAAGGGGGGTCAAACAAATCAGTTTATTTGTCTATAAATAACTCTTCTCTCGGTGTAGTCGTAAATGTTTTCTTAACACTTTATTTTTTCTTAAATAATTATGAATTACAAACCCATAAGAAACGTTTGCGTTTACATTATTTGTAAGTGATCTTCAAGTAGATACTACAAATTTATTTAAGAAAAAACAACTTAACAAAAGTGTCCTACTTTAACAAAAAGTAAAAAATCTTGAAAATGGAGTGTTTTATCGAGTTCAACAAAGAATACCTTTTATGTATGAAATTTAATAAATAATTGCATACAAAAGTCTTTAGGTCTAAATACAAGGTGTTTCAAAAATATAGTACAATAAAAGTTTACGAATTAAAAGTTGACATAATTAATACTGTTGATGTGTTTTGAAGAGAAAATAACCCACAAAAAATTTTAAATTTGTACTTCCATCCCCCGAGAACATATGAAATAAAATGTGTTTTTCTTCTGCACCTTTTTAACAGCCTGTATCTCACAAACTAAGAAGGTTAGAGAAAAGTTGCATTTGAATATTTTAAATATTTCTTAACGATCTATCATGCATCTAGTTTACGGTGCTTATTAAATTTATCTATTCAGGGTATCAGTCAATTATGCTAAGTCTGGATCAATATTTCCACTTGGTTTATTATGCTTCATTTTAATTTTAAACTAAAAGAACATTTACTTAAAGCAATTTGAATTAAAAAATAAGAAATCTTTATATTTAAAATAATCACTTAATTTTATAAATTATAGTGAGTAAGTAGTAAAAATAAATATAATGAGTAGGCAGTAGGGGTACGCGAAACATAAATGTGTTCGCGTGCTTATTTTGAAAAGTGTCAAACGAAATCTTTATGTTTAGTAAACGAAAGTGAACATTTTCAACAAACAATCATCTTTGTATTACAAACATATCATTTTATAGTAAATATCATTATTACTTATCACTTAAACGTGTTGAAGTCAAGCGTGAAGTGTTTTAGACAGGTGTTGTGGGTTTATTTTAAAACACACACTTTTTTTTGTGAAATAAATAATGACACTCTTCGAAACTGAAACGACCGCTTATTGGTAATGTTTATTTATAAAACATTTTTATTCAACTATCAGCAATCATTTAAAATTGATACATTTTTTTCAGCAAAAGAGTAGGTAGTCAGTAATCTAAGTGGAAGTTAGAATTATCTTTTTTCTCCGACCATTATCGAAAGTCGTCTTTTGTGCCTTGAAAAGCAACTGCAAAGTTGATGTTTTCCGCGAGCTGTCATAATTTGACATTATTGGCGCTCTTAAGCAGAAAGTAACTTTGGCGCACGCTTAATTTTATTTATAGATAAAAGAGAGCTAGTAGTTATTTTAATATAAACTGTAGAATAAATGAATATTTTAGTTGATTTTCTAATATGTTAAAGCATCCAATAGTATTTTCCGTAATAATTTAATGAGAAATAAGGAAATCTAATAAATATCTGACATTAAAGTAATAAGTGTTGTGTACGTACATAGGTACACGAAACTGCAATCTGGAAGCCGCTAGTACAAAAATTGGCAAATAATTTTATTCTGATGTGATTGTAGAAAAAATCTTGTGTGTATTTCGAGCAGAAAGTCCTTTGGTAGTCTCGACTGCCAAAGTACTACTTTCATCTCTTGATACACAAATATCTATTATATCAAAAACGTCAAATGTAATGAAGTTAACAGGATTGAATATATAATTAAAATAATTGCAACTCTATTAAGCTGACAGTAAACGATTAGTTTCTAGAAGGTTTTCTTTTTCTTCAGTAATATCATCTACCGTTAAAGTTAGTTCTTGTTAAAGTTAGTTCTTGACAAATTCTCTTTTTAATGATCAGTTATTGTAATACTTCATAACCCAAAAAAAGGAAAACATAATTTGACCAATATTGGTTTGAAAATTTTAAAAATATACACTATTACCCTTTGATATCCCCTAGAATAAATACATACTGAGTGGCCTAAAAGTCTGAAAACTGCCAATTATCGCGTAAATTGTTAGTCCCTCTTGTACAAAATTTGATGTACACCATGGGTACACCTATTTTAAGATAGGGAGATTCAATTTTTGATATTTGCAATGTTGCCAGACTTGCCGTTTATCTTATATTATTAGTAACTTTTGTTTTCCAAATTAATCACCCTGTATGTTCAGTTATTATTGAAATCTCCTATTTAATACTATATATGCAACACTTATGATTTTATGTAGTCTGGAAGGTCTAAATTACATAAAACATAAGGCCTGTCAACGCCTATTTGTTTACTGAATTTGTCAAGTATCCCCAATGAAAATAATCCTTAGTAGTGAACTCCGGTGAACGTAGAGACCATTCAATTCTACCTTGTCCACCAATACATCGTTCGGGGAATATCTTATCTAAGTAACGCAGAACATTTTTTATACCAAAATGAGCTGAAGCTCCATAGCTTGCTGAATTCATTTCTGATTAAGATTGGCTCTAAACAAGTTTCTCAGTGTAGGTACAATTTCATTTCTAAATAGAAGTTCATATTTATTTGACGTTAACTTTCCTCTGATGAAAAATGACTCAATTAACAAAATCACAGCATTCTACTTTTAAATTTCTTCAGATCTACATATTTTGCATTGTTTTATGTATTTAAGACCTTCTATTCTAAATAAAATAGTATGTGTTACATATGGGTGAACACGTATTGAATAGGAGATTCCAATAATGACTGAAGATACAGGGTGATAAATTTGAAAAACAAAAGTTACTAATGTAATAGGGGTGATCGCAGAGCAATAAAACTGATTCTACACAGTTTACACAGAATTATTCAATAGTTCATAAATCTTACAAAAACGGTTACATCGTATCGCCATTTTGGCGTGAACATAATGACATCAATGCCGGATGACAACTCAAACAAGTGACTGTCGTTATAAAGGTGTGTTCAGCCATCATCTATCTGACGCAGCAAATTCAAAAAGTGACCTTACACTAATAATATAAAAGAAACAACAAAGCAACGTTGCAAATGTCAAATCTGGAATCTAGGTACCCCAAAATAGGTGTACCCCAAATTTTGTAGAATAGAAGAGTTCAGTCTAAGGTCAGTACGGCGAACAAACAGTGGTTTTTTCTGACAAGAATGATAGTTACAAAACATAAGATTTTTGCATGTTTTTTTATCATTGCGAACATCTATATTGCTTTATTAAAATTATGAATACACCCCCGAAGCGTATATCTTGAAATTTAAAATGACTTTTTAGCTGAATACTCAACATATCGGTGGCGAATAATTCTAGGAACTCTTGACATTTCATCATTTCATTTCTGTTATCTGTCACTATTTATGTCGGATGTCAGTGGAAAAAGTAATTTGAAGAATAGATATCTTCTGTAAGTTCCTTGTGGCATTACTTATTCTTTTTTCTTATTCTTTTGGGAATCAAACCACAATAATGTTTTTTA
>CAJUYH010009666.1:0-13399 GCA_910591685.1 Galerucella tenella
ATAATAAAACTCTGATATTTATCTCTCATTGTTGAGGTAATAGATTCTTCCATTTTGTTAAAACACATGTTTTTAAATATTATCATACCAGATAAATTTGTATACTATCCTTTTTACACATTTTGTGTTAAAGTTGCATAACTAGTATAAGAACTAGCTTTTAATTTGCATTAGTGTGAATGTTCAAGGAGCGAAAGACCATTTAGATAAGGGTATAATAAAAAAATTTGTCTCCATATTTATTTTTAAATCTGTATCAATACACTTAAAAGCATAATAATAAACTTATTAATATTTCACTGATCACAAAACTAATTTTCTCTCTTTCATGAGGTTGGCAAATTTAATACTATTGAACATTTTCAAGGGCAAGGACACAGGACCGGCCTTAAAAGTTTTTGAATATAATTAAAGTTAAAAAAGTAAATAAAAAAAAAGAATAACAGAATTAAAAGATAACCAAAAAAGTAAAATAATTTAATACCTGAACTCACCCTGAGTATTGAAGAGTCCTAGAAAAACGGTAAGTGGTGTATGATACCATTGAAATAAAATAGATTTCAAAAAAATCATTGGCGCCCAACAAACAAACAAAACAATACAATAAATAAAAATTTTTAATAATAATAATAATAACACACAAAACAATAAATTCATATCAATATATATATTTATATATATATATATATATATATAACAGCTCTACAGGCTATGAAGGTCTTAGGCTTCATTAGCTATTTTTCTCCATTCCCTTTTATATTTTGCCACCTCTTTCCATCTGCGTATGTTCAACAGCTTTAGGTCCTTTTCTACTTTTTCTATCCACTCATTCGGTCTTCCCCTCTTTCTTTGACATCCAGCTCCTTTTCTCAGTACTTCTTTTGCTGCTCTGCTATTTGAAAGTCTCGCTATGTGCTCTAAGTATCCTACCTAGGTAGATCATTTCGTTTGTATTCTCAATAGTGTACTCTTCATTGTCCAAAATACTCCGGAATGGCAGTTCTCTATGCAGCTGCTTATTACCTGTTCTCATTATCAGGTATTTGGTTTTTATGTTCATTCAACTGGAGGCCCTTTTTTTTCGCACTATTTTCTAGACTTCTCAAAACAACCATTAGACCCTTGCTAATAATTTCTAAGTCGTCAGTCGTCAGCATATGCTAGATATTGATGTTTGTGATTACATATTGTTTTTTTGTGTGAATATTGCTTTTTCTAAATATTGAGTTAACTGTATAAACACAGAACCAGAAATACTACATGTTTGTGATAAGAAGCAAGAACTGGACTTCCTCGAAGAATTAGAAATTAGAAGACACTTAACAGACCCACAATATGAAGTCCTCAATGAACAGCTGAATCTAGGAAGTTCTCCATTATTAAACTGTCTTCTTAAGTAATAATTGTAAAGATCAGCAGATATAGTTTTCCTGGTTTCCTATATCATTGCACAGTTATACTGATCTTAAATGGGACAAAGATATCCAGAATATCCCCATAGGGCTAATAATATCAAAGCTACTATTTGTAAAATCTTCTTCTTTTTTCTATTCATATATATTAAGTCAATCACTAGATAGGGCACTATTTGGACTAGCCAAATATATATCAAGTATACATCATGTCAAAAGTAACTTCTGTCATTCTCATAAAGTCATTCTGACGATGATATTTATATCGAAACAATTGTCAATAATTCAATTGCAATTTACACATTTTCACAAATATATTGTGGAGTCATTTAGAAACAGTTAGTTTCATTTAAAACCATTTTCTAAATATGTTTTCTATTATGAAATTGTCGATATTGGGTCTCTCTGGTGTACTCCGAGTTTTCTTATAAAGCTATCTGTTTTATGACCTTTTATGGAAACAGTGTTTGTTGTATCTGTTAGTGTTAATTTTGTTAACCCTGTTATTTTTCCTGGTATCCCCAAGTTTCCCATACTTTCCATACTGTATAATGGGCTTGTTCAAGAAAAAATTTTTTAGTTAATAATAGAAACTAAAGCTCATTTTAAACAGATTCCCAAAATTTTAGATTTTTCCGCGAACGTTTAAACCCTCAAATTAATTAAAGAAATTGGATTGAACGAAAACGGGGCGTGGTTACCTGTGACGTCACACTGCATATGCTATACCCAACGTTTGAAACACCGCGAGTCGAGAGCTGTGTATTGTGTATATTGTATCGTTTTGTGTAAGAAAAAAAAACGCTGGACTGTTGACTGTACCTACTGTTTCGTTATTTTATTGTGAAGGGAGTGAGAAAAAAGTGGTAAATGAATACTATTTGATTCCCGACTGTCCTAACACATCCAAGAATGCACCAGAAAAATATACATTAAAACAGTGAGCAGTTAATATTGAAACCTTGAGTAGTACCGAGATTGTTTGACTGTCTAAAAAATAGAGTAGCAATGCATAGTTCAAAGCCACGGTCACAGTTTTTACAAGTTGAGCTCAGAAAATAGAGCCTCTGATGATGATAAAGTAGAGGAAGAAAATCAAATGGATATCACACGAATGGAACCTTTATCTCGGGAAATAGGAGTTCAGGCTTGCATTAAGGCTTATGTACGTTCCAAAGCTATTCAATGCGGGGGCGAGGGGTTTTATATATGGAAAATGGTTAAAAGAGAAAATACACTAGCAATGAGATAGTTCCAAAGAAATCGCGAATGGAGGAAAACCTATGAACGAAGAGTTTTCAATATCCACTAGCGGTCCTTCTACATTTAGCTCGTCAGAATTAAGTATGTCAGATCCGAATAGCTCATTTTACCTAGACACTAATTAATAGGTCACACGAAATAGAATATTTTATTTGATAAAAAAAAATCCAAAGCTTTATTTCGGACTTCCGAGTCATTCATTATTTGTTGTGAGCTTGTTAACTAAATAAATGTGAGCTGGACAAGCTTTATAATCTTCTTAACATTAAAAAAGATCAAATTGAATTTACCTTATAGGATATTAGGAGACGATTTTGGCGTGGCACTTTCCAGAATATGTGGCATTATACAAAAACTATACCTATTTGTGCAAGTTGAGAAAAGACTTCCTACTCCCTCCAGACGCAGATATGAAAATGTACAATGTATTATAGATTGTTCTGAAATTTGGATACAGAAACCAAGTGTGAATTCTTAATGTCCCTCACCATAAAGATATCGACTTCCGGTGAATTTGCAGAATCTGCTTCAATAAATCCGGTATCTACTGAGTACATCTTTGACAGCAAAAATTACTAACACTTTTAAAATTTAAAGATATTGCAGCTGTAACCAACTTTCTTATGTGAAACGCAGCGGTGTACAGAGCACAATATGCAATGTGACGTCACAGTCGGTTCTGTCGCTTTTTAAGGGAGCTCCATTTTCAACCTCTAATATCTAAGTAGTGGGGAAAGTTCAAGAGCTGAAAATTACACTAGTTATTTTGATGATTCAGTTATACAAAATAACGTGAGAAAAACCGAGAATATATTTCATTGATAACAAGCCCATTCATTTATGTTCAGCATATCATAATTTGCTTTCATAAAATCTATAAAAACGACATGGACTGCTAGATTGTGTTCAAAGCTATTAGACAGTATTTGTTTTAACGTGAATACTTGGTTGACCATAGTGATCAAATCTGTTTCGAATAGTTTTTGCAAATATTTTATATACAATATCAAGCAGTGAAATTTTCGCAGGCAGTTGGGTCTCCTTTTTTTAAAATTGTTATGACAACTGCTTCTGTCCATTGTTGAGGTAACACTTCTTTTTGTCAGATCTGCGCTATTGATTGATAAATTTGTTCCTCAAGTGATTCACCCCCTTATTTTATTAGCTTTGCAATTATTCCACAAAAATGGTTAATAAAAAAAATCTACCAGTTTCGGGAATTTCTAATTTTATTTAGCTAATAATGAATGAATGAATTTATGGACGCACTGTTTTTGTAAGCAATTTTATTACCTTAACATTGTCTGTTGCTTCGTCCAAGGTAATACTCTTAGATTATGTTGGCCATTTTGATTTATGCAATATTTCATAATTACTCGATAGTTATTTCATTCAAGTGATAAGTGATGTCTTTTAACCAAACGTGAGCAAACTTTCGAGACGCCTATGAGTACAACGACCCACATTCTTTGCATAATGCGCAGACTTCTCTTTTGTTACTGTTCTTTTTTTCGTTGATACTCCGTTCTCACAGAACAACTATTAAGTATGGAATAGTAGACAACTAACTGAAGGTGAATGTCATTTACATACGCGAATTCCTTCTTATTCATTGCCTTCGGATGAAAGTGGTCTTACCGATAACAATACATATACAATGAGGTATTTACGAGGGGATAAAAATATTTATTTTGTCATCGCTACCTATATGGTTGTTGATTTACAGGACTTGATAGAGAGAATCAAACAATATCTGAATAATTGGATTTTTAAACGGAATAATTGACTTTTATCTTTTTGCGATACATAATCAACCATCGACTCTATAAAATACTGAGTGGTAGGAAAAATAGATCAAAAATATTATCATGTACTGTTGATCAGTCAATATCAGTCTAACTCACTAAGCACCTAGCTGGTATTCAAAACATGGAAAAACTGATACTCACAGTGGAATTTATCGGTGAATATTGATGGTTCTGGAAAATATCGGTACCTCCAATATGCTTATGGACATTTTTATTATACAGGGTTGGCAACTATGAACGAACTATTCTCTGGCGTCTTAACGGCAAATATAATTAGAAAAAATAAGACGTAGGATTATGTAGATCACTTAGGACTATAATTAAAAAATATTTTGGAATATACAGGGTGCTCCAAAAAAGCGTGCCGTATCAAAGTTAGTTTCCTTTAAATGGAACACCCTGTATTCTATCACATTTTTGAATTGTACTATTAAAAATAATGTAAGTTCATTAACATTTCCCTATACCTATCTAGTTCAGTTTCCAGGATAAATCGATTTTACATAATTTGTAGACCCTCCGAAAAAATACAATAACTTCAAAATAAAAACGAATAACCACATTTGCTTTACACCATCGCACTAGAAGCTTTTAACATTTCGTTTCCAGTATTTACTGGTATGCTATCATATACAGGGTGTTTTTAATATGACAGTATAACACTAACGATTTAAATACATAAATTTCTGGCCTAATTTAAATGGAACACCCTGTATCTGTTGGGTCTGTTAAACGTGGAAATTTATTACCTTTTAGTTGGTATTAGGGTTGCCTATATCTAACTCTGAAAGTTCTCGAGAAATTTTAAATTTGTTTTTTAATATTCAATTATTTGCTGACATCTAGTTACCTATGACATGATACGACGATGCAAAGTTTTTAAGAATTTAAAATTTGTAATTTTGACAGTAAGTGCTTTGTTGTATGATTTATTATTGATAAATTAAAGGTCTCTCAAATCAGAATTTCATTAAGTGTACTCAATCATTAACTTTGCAATAAGATCAGTAAAAAAACTTATCGCTAACTGGAAGAAAATTTCGTAAATTTTCACGTAACAAACTACCCTAACTTTTATATGAAGTTCCACTATTTACAGGACAAAAAATGTGGCTGCAGTTAGATGGTGCGTCTGTTGATTACAGTATAGTTGTCCGGCGTTACCTGAACAATATTGTTCCACAAAAATGGATTGGGCGAGGGGGTCCTTATCTTTGGCCACCAAGGTTCTTATGCTTGACGCCATCAGACTATTTTCTTTGGGGTTACATAAAAAGTATTGTCCACAATACAAAGCCAACCACTCCTGAGAACATGAAGAATAGGATGAGGAGAGCGTTTCAAACAGTAACACCAGAAATGTTAAGGAAAGTGAACAATAAATATTTTTAAAAGAGGGTTCAAATTTGTATCCAACAAGATGGGCGTCACTTTGAACACCTTCTTTGAATTTTTTGTACCTAGTTATTTTTTTTATAATTTTGAAGCTTATTGTATCTGTATGCCCAAAAATAGTGTAGGTACTTATCCTTAATAAAATTCTGATTGAAGAGACCTTCAATTTATCAATAATAAATCATACAACAAAGCACTTACTGTCAAAATAACAAATTTTAAATTTTCAAAAACTTTCCATCGGAGAATCATGTCATAGCTACCTAACTAGGTGTCAGCAAATAATTGAATATTAAAAAAACAAATTTAAAATTTCTCGAGAACTATCAGAGTTAGATATAGGCAACCCTAATACCAACTGAGAGGTAATAAATTTCCACGTTTAACAGACCCAACAGATACAGGGTGTTCCATTCAAATTAAGCCAGAAATTTATGTATTAAATGGTTAGTGTTATTCTATCATATTAAAAACACCCTGTATATGATGGCATACCAGTAAATATTGGAAACGGAATGTTAAAAGCTTCTAGTGAGATGGTGTGAAGCAAATGTGGTTATTCGTTTTTATTTTGAAGTTATTGTATTTTTTCGGAGGGTCGACAAATTATGTAAAATCGATTTATCTTGGAAACTGAACTAGATAGGTATAGGGAAAGGTTAATGAACTTACATTATTCCTAATAGTACAATTCAAAAATGTGATGAAATACAGGGTGTTCCATTTAAAGGAACCTAACTTTGATACGGCACGCTTTTTTGGAGCACCCTGTATATTCCAAAATATTTTTAAATTATAGTCCTAAGTGATCTACATAATTCTACGTCTTATTTTTTATAATTATATTTGCCGTTAAGACGCCAGAGAATAGTTCGTTCATAGTGCCCCACCCTGTATATTATATATATTATATTATTATATAATACAAGGACGGAGGACCTGTCTCTTCATGAGGCCTTCAATATAGACGGTTACATCCATTATTAGGAAGGATATGAGTTCCTAGAAAAAAATTACAGTCATATTTGGACTGACATCTGGCCAACCAGCAGCTCAGGTCAAAAAGTAAGTGGAAGACCTCATTCATTTTGTATAACAAAGGCATTATGTTGGACATAGTTTGCTAGGAACACATTGCAAAGCAAATAAGCGAACTATTTTCCTCAACGGGTTAATTGTCTCATGATACATACCATCCGCCTTTCGAGTTGGTTTATCCTTTTTCATAAAATAGTGTATATACCCAATAGAGGACTCAGTGATTGTGAATGTATATACGTACTCTTCTACAATCTAAATTATTAGATGAAAAGTGGTAATAGTAAATTTGATCGATGCCTAGGCTGTTCTACCTAATTCCAGACCAACTTAACAATACAATCCTACCCAATAGGAGGCTAGTTCATGAACTATGTTCAGGTTTACATACTGTAGGCGTTGGTCCAGTTATTCAACGACTCAGTATATTATTCTTACAAGCAGGCATTGGCCCTAAATGTTTAGTAAACATGCTTTAAATGTGTTGTTATTGTTTTAAACTACATAGAAATATATTTTTTAGTAAATTTATAATACAACATATTGGAATTACAAAATATTTTTGATAAAATAGGTTTGGAAAATTGAAGTATAGGTGTTGTAATATTAATAAACAAATAACCAAAAGATGGTTAGTGAAATGCAACTCATATGTTGTGATTTTTTCAAAGTAAGTTGGAATAAATTGTATAGTAAATTCACATTTGGAAAATACTAAATCTAAGAATTGGGTTTATGTAGGTTCCATCGCATGTTATTCGTGGTAATGAAAAAGCAGATCTCCTGATGCGGCAAGCTTCTATAAGCAAAAGTTTGCTGAATGCGTCAAATGTTGTACCAATCGATCACAATAAAACTAAACTGCTCAGTGTGTGGCAAAATGAGTGGTAAATGTCCAGCTTCAATCTACTCGATAAGAAACTGTGTCGACAACAAACTAGACACAAAGAAGACCAGATATAAATCAATTGACTCCTATTGGAGCATACCTATTTAACCCATGAATTTTCAACAACAAAAGAAGACAAACCTACCTGTAATGCATGTAGCACATACCCAACAGTGAATCACATAATATGTAATTGCTCCAAATACCTGAAATCAAAACAACAAAATAAGTTACCCACAAACTTTGAAGCTATTTCAGGTGAAGAAAATAAATGGACGTAGAACTATTGAGTATCTTGAAGAAATCAAATTGTAAGTACCACCTAGTATATTCATTCAAAATGTAGAATTTCGTCGCTAATAATTTTATTGGTTGGAGCGACTATAAGATAGAAATAAAAGGAATTGGAATGAACATTGAAATAAAAAGCATCCCTATATTCATCTTAGATTTGTTTCATACCTTACATTAACCCATCCATGCCTACAGGTGTGTTGATAACAAACTAATCTTAAATCTATTCAAATTACGAAATTCTGTATTCATATAGTTATTTTCAACTAATCCTCTCAGTACGTTATCTAATAACAAAAATTGATTTATTATTTTAAGTTGAAACAGTTGTTTGGGTTTGGCTGAAAAGTGGCTACGTGTCTTTGTCAAGATAAATATACAAGCTTTCAAGGTTTTATAAGAAATATAACATTTTTTTCGTGCCATCAGGATCTAAAGGGATCTATGTATTAGGTGAGTGCTACATTATTTTGTTTATGACTGTGGTGTTTGTTTATTTATTGGTGTTGCGGGTGTTGCGGGCAGTTACAGTGCACATAAACCATAAAGTAAATTGGAATGTTATGAGATGGTTTCTAGTAAAATTATCAAAAGGTATTGCATTTTGCTGAAGGTTTCTGGTTTTCATCTTTAGGGGTTGAATATTTCCCAACTACCTTCGTGTTCAAAATCCATTAGAGGGACAAACCAAAATAAAGCTCCCTCTAAAGAGTCGTATAAATTCAAGATACACAGGATAATAACTATTTTCGTCGAGGAGTCAACAATGTTGCAGTCAACAAGCAGAGCCAAAGTATATTTAGCACCTTCTGAATTGACTGATGAAGATGAAGGTGGTCACAAAGGACTCCTAGAGTATAGCAGGAGAAATTTTAGATTCACAAAAAGCTTGTTCACCTATTTTACCAGAAAAGTAATTATATAAACATCAAAAATAAGGGGGAAACTATTGTTCAGCAGTCAAAGGGCGGAGAATTCATAACGAGACGATTTTTGAAGATTTTTACCATCTGTTACTTGATGGCTTTGACGATTTACATGGATGTTTTGATTGAATTCTCAATTGAATTACGAAAACTATTATTATTTAAATGATATGTTAGTGCTTATTATGCTAATTCGTCACTTAAAACTCCATTACCACTCCACTACAAATATTTGTGAGTGCTGGTCGTTTTATAATTGGTTCGAGCAATGGAAGGAAAACTGTGAATCTTGATTAATTTTTCCTCTCCCCTCCTCCGTTTGCTTTTTTAATATAATGAAGTGAAATTGATTTCAAATGTATGGTAATATCGACAATCTCAGGATGTTGGCGGCGTTTATATCTTCTATTCATTGTTCTCACTTTTCAATACTAGCTTCGGTCTTATTTCTGCAGTACACAGCGCATCACATATACTATCGAAGACATATAAAGCTGGTAGCAAAACAAACCTCCATTGTCTTTCTCAGCAGTAAAATAAGCGTGTACATTATACAGGGTGGAGACGTTATAATAGTCCAAATTCTCGAAAACTGTTATTAGTGATAATATTGTGAAGACACTGTAAAAAAAGGTAAATAACATAATAATGTTACTCACGATGGGTAATTTGACATGCTACTTTTTTTATATGCAGCATCGATGGCTGAGATCAGTAGCTGCAGCATCCATATCTAAATATGGTCAAATACCTAAGAACGCAAATCGCTTCTGACAGCGCGTCGTTTGAAACGTCAAAATAATTATAAAATCATAATTTTACGTATTATAAGAGAAAAAAATGGACAATAGTAGCGATAGTGGATATGTACGCCTCCCGAAATTAATTTCATTTATAAATGTAAGGGCTCCGATTAAAAATATGAGTTACGTATATGTATTTACTCTTTACATTTTTATAAATGTGCTCTTTAGCCTAGTGGTGGTTGACTATGGCGCGGACGATGGACGATCGAGGTTCGATCCTCACTGGAAGTTTTTTCTTTTTAGTCGTGGAGAAAGTATAGTCTTTTACTTGTGTCGAATGGTTATTATTCACTTGGATTCATTTCGTCCGCGTGAATAATAGCCATCATTCTGCACTCGTTGAAGAATATACTATTCTCTACTGTATAGTGCATTTAGAATG
Source organism: Galerucella tenella (assembly GCA_910591685.1). Classification (NCBI taxonomy): domain Eukaryota; kingdom Metazoa; phylum Arthropoda; class Insecta; order Coleoptera; family Chrysomelidae; genus Galerucella; species Galerucella tenella. Next base: position 10,214 of record CAJUYH010009666.1, read on the forward strand.
GTGTGTTCTACTTCACAAATCGAATATTTGGGAGTCACTATCACAATTAAAGGAGACGAAGAAAGGTGGAGGAGGTTGGAGGTGAATCCATTAAACCATTGAATACCGCAAAAAATCTAGGATTAATATTGGATCCTGAATTAAAATATGATAAACATTCAACAATTGCATTAAAAATGCCTACTCCAATATTAAAAAGATATTTCAAAGTCGACAGTATCTGTCATTCAATGCAAAAAAGTTTTGTGTGATGCGCTTGTACTAGCTAAATTTGACTACGGTGATGTTATTTATGGGCCTTGCTTGAATGCAGCTACCGCTGGGAGAATTCAAGTAGTGCAGAACTGTTGCTTAAGGCTGGTCTGTGGTGTCAGAAGACGTCAAAGAATTTCCCACAAACTCAATACAGTCAAATGGCTCAGTGTGGCCAAGAGACGATATCTTCACCCGGCTTGCTTATTCCATACAATTATTGAAACTGGACAACCATCATATTTAATACACAAAGTTTCCTCCCTTTCAAATATTTATAACCGTAATACCCGTTTCAACTATAGATTAACTGTCCCTTGTCATCGAACTTAACAGTAGGTACAAAACTTCTTTTACATATTAAATTGCAAAAATTTACAGCGAACTACCTGAACTTGTCAAACAAAAAAAATTGATTAAATCATTCAAAATTGCTCTGAAATCAGTTTTGTTTCGCGACCAACGTATGGACATTGGTATGTAGTATTTATTTTGTGTATTTCTATGATATGATGTAGCTTTTCTTTGTTTTGCTACTCTTTTTACTTTTACTATCTTATTGTAAATGTTATGATAAGGAAAAAAAATAAAAGACCTTCATTATTATTATTATTATTATTATCATTGAAAAAGGTTAACAAAAGGCAATAAAGCAGCAGGAATGGTATCAAAGACGTTAAAATCAAAAGACATTTCACGAACAGCTAAAATAAAAATGTTCCAAACAATAATAAGACCGTCAGTTACCTACACTTGTGAAACTTGGACAATGAACAGAAAATAGCAAAATAAATTAATATAATAATAATAAATGATTTTATTGGTAATCTCCTATACAAAATTAATATTGTGTAAGATTATTTTAACCAATATCTATATACCATAGCAGTTACCAAAAGGCAGAGTTCAAGCTGTTGGTCTTTGGAAGACTTAGTTTGCTATTCCACTCAACCAGAAACTATATAAAACTAACTTACTAAACTTGAACTAAAAAAACTAAATAGTACTTCTTGTGAGCTTACATCAGTAAAGGGAAAAAAAGAACAATAAAAAAGAGAAGAGAAGAGAAAAAAAATAATTAGAAATATGGGAACGTGAAGTGCTCAGAAATATTTATGGTGGAATTGAGGAAGATGGAATCTACAGAAGAAGAACTAGGAATTGCAGCGCAGTTTCGCATGTGTGCGATATCCTGAAACCTGACTGTTCCTGAACTAGTAAATTTTTTTGAGATACAATATTCATTATTTGATCTTCAACCGCAATTTCCAGTATCTTCTCGTAAACAGGTAACAGGACGATATTCTAATGCTAAAATAGTGTTCGCTACTTTTTCAATTGGAATAATTTGAAATTTTCCATTTATATGGTACTGTTACACTACTTAGGGACGTATTAATTACATTCAGGAACAAATTATTTCAACCACTAGGGAAATGCGGTTGTAATATGCACAGTTAACCCTCAATCCGAAACAGTCCTATATTTCTGAAAAGGCATTCAACCAAATGAACACGGAATTGGAAAAATAAACACCAAAACAAAGCATTTCTAGTTAGTGCAGTTTCAGACTAAGGTAGTAGTTTATCATATTTTCTAAAGTAGAACTAAAAGTGTGGTGTGAACTTGTTGAAAAGGAAATTAGAAAAAATGTAATTCCTTCAGCAAAAAATATAAACTTTTCCATGTAAGTGATAATTTTAATTTCAGTAATAACTATACAATGTTCATTGTAGAAATTTCGTTGACTTGTATAAATTAATACCAATGAAATTGGCTCCAGCTTTCGCTAAAGTCAATTTCAATCAAATAATCCAATTTCCAGAATGTCTGTATCATGTCACAATGATTTAATTTCCATCATCAAAAAGCCCGTTATTCTATCAATAGATCGACGTGAATCAATCAGAAGGGAATATTTCTGATCAACGGATATTAGGAAAGCAGAACTCGAGCGGGAGAACCGATGCTGTACCGAACTATTCACGTTTACCCCAGCCTCGAAATTATACAGGAAATCTCTCGATTGAATGCGGCAACCGAAAGGGAATCAATAGATGCAAGGATTTTTTTCGAAGTATCGCGAGAGCAGTTTTAAATAAAAAAGTTATTTGGAAGAACTGTACCACAACAATGCAAAAACGTTTCTTATTACTTATATAATGAAATTGTGGAGTTCTAATTTTATTGTGCTTTATATATTTTGCTGAACAATTTAATTTTCAAATTGAGAATTATTTTCTACTTTCAAGCTCGATTTATATAATTCATTTAGCTGATTTTACTTTTGTGATTCATATTCATCACCTCGCTTAGTGAGAAAACATAAGGCTGCGGACATTCGAACTCGAGATCTTCTGCTCTAGTTAAACTTTTGGAGCGAAAAAAATTATATGCCTCATTAATTTTCTCATAGAATTACTTCAAGATTCAATAACACCCTATATTTTATTACTATATTGTATTGTCATCGGCCCTTCACGTTGCAAAATTTTGAATTACTATGTTCTCTACCAGCAAACAAGCTAACACACTGCAATCCCCAAACGTGAAGGCGAACGATCGCGTAGGTATAGACTCTCCCAACTAAATTACTATTGGATTTAAGCCCCTTTGCCGGTCAGTGTCGTACCTATAATTGGTTTTAATGCCAAATGCCGATAGAATTGGAGGACAACTAATGAAACGCCTCTGTACAGAGCATTTATATGTCTTGCAAGAGCTGTAGTGGGAGATAACATTGAAAAATGAGTTTGTGCGCATGTGGGCGGGCTCGCCATAACGTTTTGCGATTGCAGTACATACAAGATCCAGGTGAATATAAGTGAATATAAGTTGAAAAGAGGAAAAAGTGGCATTACAACAACTGACTACTATTTTTTCCTGAAAAAAAATTGAGGAAGCAAAAAATTAAACAAACCATCACATATGCTG
>CAJUYH010009667.1:0-13393 GCA_910591685.1 Galerucella tenella
GATAATTTTCCACATCACTTAATAAAAACAACACAAATCTTAAACATTAAAGGAATAACTCAGGGAGAAATTAAAACTTTGGGTACAATAGAAACTTTTCTTTTTATTAAGGGTGTAGCATTTAGACATTGTTTTCATGTAGTAGAAGAGGAATTTCCTATACCTACGAATGGAATTCTAGGTAGGGATTTCATAAGGAATTATAATTGTATTTTAGATTATTCAGAATTAAAATTATACATAGATTGCAAATCCAGGAATAGAGTAACATTAGAAATTTTTGATAATCCTGAATATGACACTATAGCAATACCGCCTAGATGTGAAGTCTATCGGTTGGTAGAAAGTTTCAAAAATTTAAGACAGGATAAAGTTGTCGAGCAACAAGAATTATTACCAGGGATATTTATAGCAAGATCTATTATATCAAGAACTAATCCTTATGTCAGAATTTTAAATACAAATTATGAAAGCAATTCGATAAATACAAATAACATTAAAATATTGGATTTAAATTTATTTCATGTATATGCTGTGACGAATGAAAGTAAGAATAGGATGAAAGAATTAAGAAAAACATTGAATTTAGAGGTACCAGAATACGTTAGGGATAAGCTAATAAATCTTTGTGAGAATTTTTCAGATATTTTTGCTTTAAAAAATGACATTTTAACGCATAATAATTTTTATGAGCAAAAGCTATTGGTAAAGGATGATACTCCAGTATATATTAAAAATTATCGCACGCCACATTCTCAATCTTCAGAACTTAACGATCAGGTCCAAAAGTTATTTGATCAAGGTATAATTGAATCTTCAATCTCAGATTATAACAGTCCAGTTTTACTTGTTCCCAAAAAGGCAATCAATGGAGAGAAATCTTGGAGACTTTGCATAGATTTCAGGCAATTAAATAAGAAAATAGTCACAGATAAATTTCCATTACCTAGAATAGATTCGATCTTAGATCAGCTAGGGAGGTCGAAATGGTTTTCAGTCATAGATCTTATGTCAGGTTTTCATCAAATTCCCTTAGAACCGTCTTCAAGGAAATATACATCTTTTAGCACAGAAAAAGGTTCCTTTCAGTATACAAGATTACCATTTGGTTTAAATATAAGTCCAAATAGTTTTTCAAGGATGATGTCCATAGCATTTTCAGGATTAACTCCAGAAAAAGCATTTCTTTATATGGATGATATAGTTGTAATAGGGATGTCAGAAAATCATCATTTAAGTAATCTCGAAAGGGTGTTTAGCACATGTCGGAAATTCAACCTTAAATTGAATCCACAAAAATGTCAATTCTTCAGACGAGAAGTAACATATTTAGGACACAATTTGTCTAGTGAAGGGGTTCTACCCGACAAGGCAAAATATTCAGTCATTGAGCAATATCCAGTTCCCAAAAATTCAGAAGAATCTAAAAGGTTCGTAGCATTCTGTAACTATTACAGACGTTTCATTCCCAATTTCGCTGAAATATGCATACCTCTCAATAAATTATCTAGGAAAAATGTAAAATTCGAGTGGTCAGAAGACTGCAAAAAATCATTCCAAATACTAAAATCGGCATTAATTCAGCCGCCTATTCTGAAATATCCAGATTTCAATAAAAAATTTATATTGACAACAGATGCTTCAAATATTGCGTGTTCTGCAATACTTAGCCAGGAATACGAAGGTATAGATCTACCTATAGCTTATGCATCGCGAAGTTTTAAGAAAAGCGAATTAAATAAACCTATAATCATGAAAGAACTGTTAGCTATCCATTGGGGAATTAATCATTTTAAGTGTTATTTATATGGCTCTCCACATTTTATTGTGAAAACGGATCATAAGCCGTTAACACATCTTTTTTCGATGACAGAACCAACTTCGAAACTTACAAGAATTAGACTAGACCTAGAAGAATACAACTTCGAAATACAATATTTGAAAGGAAATTCAAATTATGCGGACAGCATTTCAAGGATATCCGTGAATGAATTAAAAGACTTGTACATTGACAATGCTCACGTTTTAGCAATAACGAGGTCAAACACTCGTCAGAATAAAGCTCAGCCTACAAGAGAAGATAGAATAGTTTCCACAGAAATAAAGAAAGATATTCGCAAGCCAGCAGTATATAAAGTACTGAATAATTTAGAGGCGCATAAATTACCAATTCTGCAATTTGAAAATAACCGTGTTTCGTTAAGGATGAACATACGGATCAAAAACAGGATGAAATTTAGCCAAGCCTTACTTAATACCGATATAATTAACTTTGATTTAGGTCAAACGTTAGTTCAGCTTGATAAGCTAGCGGTAAAAAATGGAATAAAAAGGATGAAAATTTATATGAATGATATTATTTTCACACAGTGCACTATAAAAGAGTTTATGGAAAAAGGAAACAATACGTTAAAAAACGTACAAATATGTATTTGCGATATACCTAAGATGGTGGAAGGAGAAAAAGAAAAGCAACAGATTTTAGAAACTTATCATAATGATCCTTTGTTTGGAGGTCATGTAGGAAATAATAGGCTATTGAAAAAATTGAGAGCGAATTTTATATGGAAAAACATGGAAAAAGATGTGAGAAAATATATTAAGCAATGTCACAAGTGCCAAGTCAATAAAGCGAAAAATAATCACAAAGAAGAATTTGTATTAACGGATACAGCAGCAAAACCATGGGATATAACATATATAGATACGGTCGGTCCTTTCCCACAAAGTGAAAATGGTAACCGTTATTGCATCACAATGTTATGTGAATTAACGAAATATGCAGTAATAATTCCAGTTAAAAACAAAGAAGCGAACACGATAGCTCGTTTAATTTTTGAAAATTTAATACCAAATTACGGTCTGATGAAACAGATTAGGACAGATTTAGGCACAGAATATAAAAATGAAATATTCAATGCTCTAACCAAAATGTTAAATATTAGTCATAATTATTCAACAGCATATCATCATCAATCTATAGGAGGTTGTGAGAAATTACATAGAACGCTTAATGAGTATGTGAGACATTTTATAAATGAAAGTAAGGATGACTGGGATGAATGGTGCAAATTATTTGCTTATTGTTATAATACGACTCCAAGCTCTTATCATGGTTATACGCCATTTGAATTATTGTTCGGGAGACGTGCTAACTTACCCGAGAATCTCACGAACGACATTGAGCCATGCTATAATATTGATGAATATCAGAATGAGTTAAAATATAAACTGCAGGTAGCTCATCAGAGAGCAGAGAAATATTTAACCAAGTATAAACTTAGTAGACAAAGTCAAAATAGTAAGGTAGCTAATCCAGTTGATTTTAAAATAGGGGATTCAGTTTTAGTAAAGAGGGAAAATAGAACCAAATTCGAATCTCAATATATAGGTCCATTTACAGTCACAGAGGTGAGTGAGGTTAACTGTAAAGTCAAATTAGAATCAGGTGTGATAAAAGAAATACACAAAAACAGAATCCATCCTTATTGTAAAATGAATTAAAAAGTGTAGGTGGTATCGGAGTGCGGTTGTGTCTACAGACAATTACGAATAGGTCACAACAAACACTAAGTGATTATAAATAAACAAGACAAACAATTAAGTTATCATAAACAAAAACATTAAGTGATTATAAATAAACAAGACAAACAGTTAAGTTATCGTAAACAATTTTTGGACGTACATTAGATTATAAATATATGTTACCATAGGTTAATGACATTATTTAATAATCATCTATTTTTAGGATAATTGTAAATTTACTTCATTGGGGGGAAGGAAGCTCAAAGGAATTTAGTCTTTTTGTAAAAGGGGAAGGTGTGATGCCTTTTGGCCGAAATATTATTTATTAATTATTTAAATTATCATTATGGTATTATTATGATTAAAGACATGAATTCCCTTGAAGCTAACGTCGATATAGCATGAATCGTTTACATATATAAAAACAGAAAGGTCTCACGTAGGATGTCAAGTTCAGAGTCCGAAGTAAAAGTAAACAGAATTGTTTTATGTTTACGAAACGGTGAACTTGACTCGTCGTATAAATATGTTAAACGAAAGTGTTTTAACATTCATTCTAATTCATTCTAAATTATTCTAAATGTAGTCTATTCATCGTAATCCTTTTTAATTAATATTCTAATTAGTACTAGTAATAAGTGAGTTAATGTATCATAGTAAAGTAAGGTAATAAAGAGAACATGTCCCAGTGATTCCAGTAGTTGTTTTATTCCTGTGAGATGGCACACCAAGTGACCGGCAACACCACCTAGTCAGAGGCCCTTCCACACTTCTAATGCACCAAGTATCCATAGTAGGATACATACATTACATGGGACTTACTTAGTACCTGAGACTTACTTAGTACCTGAGCCTTACTTAGTACCTGAGACTTACTAAGGACTTGCCTGAGAATTTGTACCTGAAGTTACCTGAGACATATCTGAGACCACAAAACAGTCTGGAACTTTGTACCTGCCATCAGACACGTGGAAAATCAAGGGAAGTAACCAGTGAAATAATTTAAAACCAACGTGCTTCAACACAAAAACCATCATTTTTTTTATATTTTCCTGTGATATTTTTTTTTAATCATTATACAACTTGTAAATTTAACAACGTTGTTCATATTCCTTCCCTTCCAACATTTCCAGGTTTGTTGATAGAGAGTGGTGAGGTGAAAACAAATCGACTAATATTATTCAGGGTGGCGCCCACTTACCTTTCTTGATTAACTTTAATAACATTTTTTAACTTGATTTATTAACTTATTAAATTCATTTCGTTTCTTAACTTCACTTATTATCTTATTAACTTCAATACAACTTCAATAACTTAAATAAAGTAGGATTACCCGCGAACCGGTAAGACTACTCCCTGAATTAATATTAGTTTGGTCTCCACCTGAGGTGCTCTCCACATTGAGTCGCCGTTGCAATTTATCTTGCCTTATTATTTTAAAATAATAATAGGTAACAAGGTACCAAATGCAACTTCCAAGCGGAAGTTGAAAATAGGGCGTCATTAATGTTAACTTTTTTCCTTTATTTACTGGAATAAATGCACAGAAGACGAATTTTGATAGTGGTCGTGGAAAAAATGTATTAATAATTACAACCTATAGTCAAACGCACTCTTATCGTGCGGGTTCAAAGGTCACTAACCATATGTGATATGTATCAAATCAAAAAACACAGAGGTTATTAAAATGTGAGATAACAAATACACCCGGAGAGAAGAAGAAGAAGATTATTTTAACTAACATGAAGATAGCTACATAGACGTACCAAGTTGTCACTTTGAATTGTCAAACTCACATATAAAAACTTCGCTGGTGGAAGACTTTTTAGAATCGCTGAAAACTAAATACATATCCTTCTTTTTTCCGTCAAAATTGCATAAGTCTGTCTTATTTATCTTACGGACTTTATTTGGAAGTTATAATTAAACGTAATAAAAAAAACATAAACTGTGAGTATGTCTTTGATGAATCGTATGACCCGCACGATAAGAGTGCCTTTGACTATACAAGGAAACCGCTGCTTCGGACTAGCTTGCAGATTATTGTTATTGATTTGTCTATTAATATATATTGAGATGATATTGAAACTACCAAATTCCAAGTAGCATAATTGATTTGATTATTAGAGCATATAATGCTAACAAACAAGTATTTAGGGAAGAAATATCAATAAGCTATATTTTCTGTTGAATTGCAAGATAGAAATAGAATACAAAATCAAATTCATTATAGAAAGAAGCTTTATTCAATGAAAAAAATAGAATAAAGTACCTACTTTGAACTTCAATCATAGAAGAAATTATTTCGTACAAGCGTACTGGCTTAAAAATATCTTCTATAATTAAATTATCAGCTCTTGAACGATTCATAACTATTCAGTACCACAAATATCCTGACCTAAAACAGAAATTTAATTGAAATAATAATAGTAATTATTTATGATCTGAAAATTTTGAAGTTATTATGTCAAAATATCATTTTATAGGTTAATATGACAGGATGACATATATATCCTAATTAAACTACCTTATGTCAGATACTTCTGTGGAATTTTGATAATTAAACATAGAAATAAATAATTTGTATGTTTTTTGTTAATAAATAGGAAAATTTTATATTTGAAACGAAAGGGATTAAGAACAAGTTTATGTTAACGGATGGTAGAATTAGATTAAAAAAATCAATTTAAAAAGGTTACGTGAATAATAATTAAATTACAGGTTGTAGAAATTTTAAATTTTAATGGAAAAGGTTAATTCACATTGTTAGATGTTTGTAAAAAAAAGGTAATTTGAAAAGTGTTTATTTGTGAAAATTTTGATGATAAGAAGTGTATGAAGAATTGTAAAAAGAAATACGTGAAAGAAATCGGGTAAAAGGAATTTTATCACAAGAAAAGTTCAAAAATTTCAAAAATTTGAAGAAATCAAGTAACATTGAAAAATGACATAGCAACGAAAAATAATATGAAAGTTTGTTTGGGGACGCTAGTTTGTTGGGGTAGAGAAGAATTGTATATATGGCAGAAGGAAAGAAAAATTTAGATAGAAATTAAAGAAAAATCCAAAACTGTCCAATATTCAATAATTAGGTAAATTGAAGAGATAAATTAATGATGATAAAATAATAAGAATACTTACCAGAAGAAATTCTCCAAAAATTGAACCATGAGATCCCATCCCATCTGAAATTGTTTAGAACTCCGATATTTCCATAATATAGCGCACAAGGTTGGTGAATTTCAATTATTTGTACCAATAAATAAATAAAAACAATATTCGGTCAGCTGTACAACTAATTAAAGTTTTCCATGACAATTTAAAAAAAACTATTTTAGATTTAGAGCAATACGATTGTTGTTTTCTGTAGGTTAAGTTTCTTGTTGAACAGTGAATCATTTTAACGGTATTTTTTTCACTGAAATCTTCATTTCTTGTACTTATTCATGTAACATATTGTGTGATTGTTTATAATTTGAATTTTTCAAATATATCTTTTCGCATATCAATTTTATTTAAACAATATTACAACTTGTTCTAAATCACAGCCACGGCACATTGAATTTAAGGTTATATTATAGGATTGAATGTCACAGACATACGCTTTTCATGTGTTCTCTATGGTCATAAAAATACATGGGCGCATCAATTTTCATTAAAACTATGAAGAACAATCTTTTCTTTAAAAAAGGATAGATTTTGTGTTTTATTATCTTTTGTAACAGTTAAAAAAATGAATATAGTAAAATTAATATTTAATAATAAAATAAATTATATAATTCCCATTAGTAGTACATATATAAAAAAAGGATATTTTTTTTTATTTGGCGCCAGAACCCGAAAAAAATAGGAGTTTTCATGTTCCCGCATAGTGAGTTAGCTTGAAAAGGGGTAAGTTAAAGGTTGAGAATAAAAATAATTGAATCACTTATCAAATTAAAACACAAATAAATTGGAAACATTACAATATATAGGTATAATAATTGCTTTCACAACTTTGTTGTTGAATAAACATGTGTAGAAATCGATCTCTTGAGTCTTACTCTACAATAATTATATAGTTGATCTCTATAGGATTTCACTTTACACTAGTTTTGGTGGATATTGGGTGTGAGAATAACTTATTCAACGAAAATTGGAACGTGACCAGTATCTATAATCATGCCATTCACGTTTCCATTCATGGAAAAGTGGCCTTATCTGAAAACGAAGTGTTATACTACTTAGAAAATTTGGATCGTTATGAATGTAACATCTCTTCATTGTTATACCTGCATACTCTTCACGTTTATCAAAATAATCATCTCAAAACTATCGAACGAATCTTATTTTGTATGGATGGAATTTATTTTCAGGTGACATTTTAATTGCGGTTGTTTGCGAAATGGGTATCAAGTTTTCTGGATACTGATTACTGAAGTGTGGATCATCTTCTAGCACGACAGATCTTAAGATTTCATCTTAGTTGATGTCGTTTTTTGCGCCTTGATATGGATAGATATTCCACCGAACCAGTTTCGTTAAGCTTTTTTACTAATTCACTGACAGTAGATCTTGTAATAAGACTTTTGCTACGATATAGAGTATATTGTTTCTCATTTTTTGTTGACTTTTGTGCATATCACCAGACCATCCATACCATACCAGCATTTAAATCCCAATTCGCATTTTTTTTTCAGACATTATTGTGACTTCCACTTAACACCTACAATTCTAATTCATTGACAGTTATTGTATAGCTTGTTCAGCCATCCTTTGCCGTTACGTCATACATTGTCCAGCTTGCTCTCTCATCCATTAAATGGATGAGACGGAATTATGACGTCATTAACGTATTTCTTATCTAAGGTCGACATACATTTTATCTGTTACTTTTGTCAATTCAGTTGTCATATTTTGAAAACAATTCTAAACATATGCCATTGATTATAATTTCGAGGTTGAGTGTAAAATAACATTCAACAAATATGAGACATACGTAAAAGAGCAGAATACGTCACCGATTATGACATAACGGCAAAGGATGGTTGAACAAACTATAGCAGTGATAATTGTGGAGTTTGTTCAACCATCCTTTGCCGTTACGTCATAGATTGTTCATCTTGATCCCTCATTCATAAAACGAGTGAGACGGAATTATGGCGTCATTAACGTATTTCTTAACAAATTAACGTAAATTTTATTTGTTACTTCTGACAGCTCAGTTGTCATATTTTGTGAACAATTCTTAATATATGTCATTGATTATAATTTTGAGGTTAAGTGTAATAATAACATCCAACTAATATAAGACACATGGAAAGACCATGTGGCAAAAGTAATCGTCGCTAGGGGATGTCCGCAAGGGGGTGTTCTTTCGCCCACATTGTGGAACCTAGTCATTGACGAGCTAATAACCCTTTTAAACGGCGAGGGCTTTCTAACGATTGGGTATGCCGATGATATCATTGTCCTTGTTGTTGGAAGGCACATTACCGTTCTCAGGGACCTCATGCAAAGGGCTCTGAATAGGGTACATGGGTGGTGTAACGAACACGGACTTGCAGTTAATCCTGCCAAGGCTGAGATAGTTGCTTTCACCAAAAAGAGAGGTATAAGACCTGAGGGTCTAAATCTTGATGGAGTACCACTGCCGGTGGTTGAACAGGTGAAGTATCTAGGAGTGATCCTTGATAAATCACTGACATGGAAGGCTCATCTTGATAGTCGCCTAAGCAAGGTGACAAACACGTATTGGGCCTGTAGGAGAGCCATTGGTCCGAGGTGGGGACTGACCCCCGAAACGATCATATGGTTCTATACAGTGATTATGCTGCCTATGCTCACATATGCGGCTCTGGTCTGGTGGCCGAGGGTAATCTTGGTCACGGCTAGATCGCAACTGGCACGCCTTCAAAGGGTGGTCAGTTTGGGGGCAACTGGCTGCATGAGAACTACACCAACTGTTGCGATGGAGGTGATCCTTGGTCTTCGGCCTCTTCACCATGTGATCGAGGCTGAGGCGGGGAGGGCTTTCCTGCGCTTGAAACGGCTGGGATACGTGCGAAGAGGGGTAGAGTGCAGGCACGTCAAGAAGCTCCGGCTCCTGGAAGATATTCCAGTTCTGGCTCGAGCGGCTGATGAATGCCTGCGTAAGTACTACTTCGCTACCCCATACAGGGCCATGATACGGGATAGAGAGTCCTGGGAAAAAGAGAGGAATACACAGCTTAATGGGACCGTCTGGTACACAGATGGCTCATGCTCCGGTGATAGAGCAGGGGCTGGAATTTACTCCAGGAACCCAAGAACACAGGTTTGTGTACCATTGGGTGAGGGTGTATCTGCATATCAGGCCGAGATATATGCTATCTTGGAATGTGCGCAGATAAACCTAGACAGAGGTTATGTGGATCGACGCATAACCATATACTCCGACAGTCAGGCAGCAATTAAAGCCCTGAGTGGGTATACCAGCAACTCAGGACTTGCTAACGAATGTCGAGAACTACTTGCTAATCTTGCAAGGCGGAACGTGGTGCGGCTAGAATGGATTCCAGCCCACTCTGGTTTTGAAGGCAACGAGATGGCGGATGCACTGGCTGCGGAAGGGGCGGCAGCTCCTTTTTGCGGCCCGGGCCCGACCTTGGGCCTAACAAAACAAAGAATACGCAAGGAGACGAAGAAGTGGCTGAGGAATCAGCACCTCGCTCATTGGAATGCTCTGCAGGGTCCTAGACAATCCAAACTTCTACTGAAGGGATGGACTGATGGACACGCCAGGGCAGCCACGGAACTACCAAGGAGTAGGCTAAGGAAGATAGCAGGACTCCTAACAGGGCACTGCTGTATGAGAAAGCACCTCTACAATCTAGGAGTAGAGGAAAGTTCCCTATGTAGGGGTTGCGGCATGACTGATGAAACGTCAGTTCATGTTCTCTTAGAGTGTCCACACTGGGCTGTATTACGCAGGCGAATCTTCGGAGTCACTGTCATGGCTCCTGGAGACACAAGCAGGCATCCACTGAAAAAGGTTGTGGCCTTTATTGAAGGGCTCGGCTTCATGGATGACTAGGTAGCAGGATTGGCACAATGGGCCCGCCAGTGGCCTCATTGTCGGAACCTTGGCTTGAGTTGTCCAGGACAAGGCTCGCCTGTACATTTAGTAGTAGTAATATAAGACAAACAGAAAACAGCAGAATACGTCACCGATTATGACGTTACGGCAAAGGATAGTTGAACAAACTTTCCTATTTAAATTCCGCTGGAGATCATCCAAATGTAGCTGGAGCTTCAAAATTATGGTTCGATATAGGTGGTCAGTATTTTTTAAAGACCTCAATATACAGGGTATCCCTTTGAATATAGCGCAGTTCATCATTATTCCGAAAAAAGAAAATATCTGACAACAATGTAAATACCACTATGATATCGGCCATATCATAATATCCTCCCACTAAGCAAAGTAATATTCATACAATATTTTAGTAACCTTTTATTGTAATGTGTAATGTTACATCACAGTTTTCTACTACTTTACTGCAAAGGTTCAGCAACTCCTAAAACGGACGTTCAGCAATATTACAAACGGAATGTGCCATTATTATTCATTCCATCAAGGTTACTGCAACATTGCATACAATGTACAGGAAAAATATTTGAAAATATTTTAAATGTCGTTTTGTGACAATGTTGCAGCAACTACTGAAATTGATTGGTACATGTAATGTTTCATAATCAGTAATTATTGGAGGAAGGTTACGGCAACATGGAATATATATAAGAAAGGGCATAACATATTCAATAATATATTATACAGGATACAGGGTGATCATTGGTGGTCAAAAAGACAAAAAGTTTAATATAAAAACTTCATTCATATAAAATACGAAAGAAGAAAACAGATAAATACTCCACACATTAAAATGTCATAGTAAAATAAAAATTAATTTTGTCCTTATCAGGTACCTGGAACAGAATAGTCATTGAATGGAATGTTCAGATCAAGACTTATGATTTGATCTACTACCTACTCTACCAAACCTCTCAAACATATCTATAAAGCAATCTCAACAAACCATTGAAAATTTTTGAAATTATTACCTTCAAAGTTACATTTCTTTCAAAGGCATCATCCTTGATGCATGGAAAGGAATGTCTCAAGCATCTGAAACAAAAAAATATTGTAAATACCTACAATTAGTTGAACATTATGGTGCTATTTTAGTGAAGAATGTACAAGTGAATGTGTCCTTGATTATGACACTATAGTGCTTATATTTGCTTTATATTTAAATTGAATAAACTGACAAATGTAACCTAAAAAAAATGGACTTCAAATCCTTGATTCTGTCTTCTTTACCAGTCCAACTATAAAACATGGCACAATGATTTGTGAAAAAACGCTCAAGACTTCTTACAATACATGACTTTTCATTAACGCCACCAATGTACTGTAGAATCTGGAACTAAAATTAAAATGGAAAAGTGTTTCCCAACATTTACAAATGTAAAAGTATTCTCTAACCCTCCAAATTGATAAAAATGGTGGTTTACTACTTCCAACTACATACTCACCAGTGGTGGTTTTCATTTTCTGATTTTTGTTCAAGTTCCTGAAGTTCATGGATTGATTTTACAGGTAACTATTCTTAAATATTATTTTGGGACCTTTGAGGGTTCACCGAAAAACTGGTATTTAGAACTTGCTCTATGCTGCCCATTCTGTTTTCCGTAATATCTAATCTTCCACTGATATTCCATAATATTCCAAGAATCTTGTTTATGTCTGAAAGAATCTAATTATTACCTTTTCTTTCTTTGTGAATTACCAATAAATCTCTTTGTTGTTCACATATTACACATTATTTGTACCTGTCATTTGCTCAGTGGTTGTAGTCTCAATAATTATCGGCGCCTCATTTCTTATTCTTCCAAGTGAATGCTCGTCATCAGAACCAGTTGGAGCTAGCTCACTAATGGTGCTACTTGATGTGGTTGGAGTAATTTCTGAATTAATTGGCTGAATGGATTTGGGCTGTTCATTTATTACATTGGCATCAATGGTTATTACATCTTCGATTGAAGAATGGCTGTCAGTATCTAAATGGAATATATTATATTATATACATACATACTTTTATGAAAAATCAAATTTTCTGAGAATTCAATACTGAAAATGGTTTCCTATTGGTTACTATAATTTTAAAAAAACAGCCTCAACTATTATAGTGATCATTAATAGAATTATATCATGTATAAAAATCATAATTCATTATATACTCACAACTTTCAGAATCCAGAGATAATGAGGAGGTGGAATTGATGGATCTTTGTACCTAATGTTGGGTTTGGATTTCCTTTTTATCCTCTCCACCATTGAAGCAATCACTTCCATCATCCGTTTTAGCAAATCGCTGTTCATAAAACCAAGCTTCTTTAAATGTGGCTGTGAAAAAAATGAATTCAGTTGAAAGAAGCTAATGGATAAGTGAGTCCAAATAATACTCGTAATTTCAAATCATTCCATTCAACGTAAAATAAAATAACTCCATATTGTATGTGATGAATAATGAATGTCTTCAAGTTTACAAGTTTTTTTTATTTATTTCAGAAATTGTTAGAAGACCTATATATTGTAACTTTTATTCTAATTTATTTTTACAATTAATTTATATTTACAATTTATATTGAAATACAGTCCTTATTTAATAATTTATATGTCACACTAAACACACACTAACTATAATTTATATGAGAGTCACTTAATAAACACTTTATCGAGGCGCGATTGCTTTCTTTCAGTATCAACACTAACTGACTAACTGACTCCGCTGCGATGATCGTCGCCTATTTATACTCACACGTATGTTTTTCTAGAAACCTCTAG
>CAJUYH010009668.1:0-13392 GCA_910591685.1 Galerucella tenella
AGTATCTGGTACAATTTGGAGACCGGCGTTCTCCGGTTTTAATTGAACAGTCAGTGCTTCTCTACCAATAGCAAATAATATCGTATCGTAATGTTCCTTGTGCATTTCACCATTTTTATCCATCCAATGAACAAGCAAACGACCGTCCTCTTGTTTTTCTACTGCCTTGGGCTTTGCCTCATAAATAAAATGCACGCCACGCTGTTCCATTTCCTTTGCAACAAGATTAGCCATTTGTTGATCAAAGCCACGAAGAACAATGGATCGTACCATAATTGTTGCATCATATCCTAAGCCATTCAAGAATCCGGCGCATTCTAAACCAATATATCCAGCACCAACAATTAAAGTTTTGCCTGGAGCATGATCCAAACTGAAAATGTCGTCGCTTGTTATTCCATGTTCCAAAGCCCCAGGTATATTTGGATATCGTGGACGGCCACCAACAGCTATCAATACTTTGTCTGCCGTGAGTACTTTCTCTTCACCATTCTTCATAACTCCCACCACTGTGTGCGCGTCCTTGAAGTATCCATTGCCATTTATATAATCAATTTTCTTATTTCTCAATTCAACGCGCGTTACCCAGTTCACTGATTTAATGTGATTTTGTACAGCAGTCTTGAGCAATTCCCAATCATTTATAATTGATTTGGGTTCAGGTACTTGCCATCCAAATGCCACTGCTTCATGAATAGCTTCACCCAAAAGTGCTGCCTGATGCATCAATTTTTTTGGTATACAACCAACGTTTACACACGTGCCACCCAGACCCCATTTACTTCCTCTTGGTGATGGTGTCACATAATCAAGAACAGCGACCTTCGCCCCAAGCTCTACGGCCTCTTTAGCTGCAGCAAGGCCGCCAGAACCACCGCCAATAACAACCAAGTCATATTGATACTTTGTGTCACCTAAAATAATGATGAGCACAACATAAATAATTGAAGAATTATTTGAGGTTAAATATTTTCTCGATATCGAAAACGAAAAAAAAAAGGGGGTCTTTACATAACAACAAATTCTGACATATTTAATGAAGAAAAGAAAAAACCAATGAAATTACTTGACAACTTACTAGAGAGACATGCCACAAAGGGTCGGCTATTCATTATAATATTGTGTCTTACTCGTGAAAATGCACATAATTTCATCTGACATATTGAAAATACTGTTAGGCGCGAAATAAGTTTAAACGACGCCATAATCACGCCTACTAATTATTTCCACGATAAAAAACAATATATAGATGTGTATATACCACTCAATTTATTAGTCTATAATATAATACAGCAATTTAAACGTAGCAATTATACTGGAGGATATTGCATTTATTTCTCGCACGGTTCTTGATCACTTAACTACGGTCCTGTACATCTACAAGTGCTTATAATATAAAACGAGCGTACATTGAAAACGTTTCACAAGTTATCGCGCGATTGCTTTTCTGTTACTATCGCTAATAAATTTAACGTGAAGATGCGTTCAATCCTGATCACCGGCTGCAATCGAGGACTTGGCTTAGGGTTAGTTCAACATCTCACGCAACTGCCCAATCCACCCGAGACAATATTTGCAACTTGTCGTGACGTATCAAAAGCTGAGGTGAGAAGCATTATAATAATTTATGTCAATTACTATCCCCAACTAATCAAAAATTTCAAATACTTCTATATACTCATGTGAGACATGTGTATATATATATATGTTCGACTTTATGCGATCGTATAAACATCACTATTCAGCATTTATTTATATATGAGTGATTTACATACCGATTGGTGCCATTTTGTTTCAATTAATTTTGAGAATTCTTCTTCTTTACGATGTGGAATGTGTAACTATAGAACGATGTGCTGTTGAAATTGCTTATAGCTATAAGAATGGACGAATTGACTCAGTGATTTTATATATGTATATTATCAGTTCAGATTTTATATGACTCAACTGGGCCTAACTGACGATCGTTCGTGCGTGACGACAGTAATATAACCGCAAACCACCGCCATCTACATCGTTTTTTTCCATTCCAGTACATTAAATATATACACACATATATATACATATGTATGGTCTTGGATTCCACCGATCATTCCGCCTCACAATAGAGATATATATCCCATCAAATATATATATATATATATTATTTATCTATCGATTTACCCCGTTGCACCTTTCAATGTAATGATGACTCGATAAACAATGACTTACTACTTTCCCTTATCGTCAGTTACGCACATGTATTAATTATTTCATATATATTTATAGACACTGCAGGAGATTTCTCGTAAATCGAAGAATGTTCACATTATTGAAATAGGTAAGATGTATATATATATAATAGCAATAATGTACTGATGATATAGGAAATGAGTTATTTTATATGTATTTATACATATTTGTATTATCAAGGTATATTTTTTCATTAATTTTTTCTTGAGTCCACCAGATGCATTCATATTTATATGTATGTGTGCACACTTCCTCCTATCAATATTACAATATAAAAATTTTCCAAGGTTTATACAATTTGCGACTATTCTATTTCTACATTGTAATTGCACGGAGAGAATTTTATAGTGAAAATTACTCTGTGCACCTTAGTAAGCCTGGGACACATCAACATTTCATGAAATATTATATACTTTTAGCCGAATTTCCAGAATGGGCTGCTCTAAATTTTGTACGAATTAACAATATGTTTTATTCAACTGCGTGGTGATATATAGGAGAATTTATGAATGTAATGATGTCCCAAGCCTACTACAATGTAGGATGAATTTTACTTCTCGTTTCATCAGAATATTTAGTACAAAATTCGTTTTGTGTACAATGGCAGTTAATTTTTTTTCCATTTGTAGATTTGACGGACTTTAAGAGCTATGATAAAGTCGTAAACGAAGTAAATGCAAAAGTTGGAGATGAAGGACTCAATGTACTCTTCAATAATGCTGGACAGGCGACAAAATTCACGAGAATTGGCATGGTGAAAGCCGAGCAATTGACCGAGACTTATCTCATCAATACAGTTGTTCCCATCATGTTCACTAAAGTAATTGACCATATTTCAAAGTACATTAATAAAAATGTCTACAATTTTATTTTTCACTTTAATTATAATTTTTTCCCTCTTTTTTTCAGGCCTTTTTGCCATTATTGAAAAAGGCTGCGGCTGGCAAAGAGGGAATGGGAATTCACCGTGCAGCAGTGATAAATATGTCATCAATTATCGGAAGTATAGCTGAAAATACAATGGGTGGTTTTTATCCATATCGTTGTAGCAAAACAGCTTTAAACGCCGCTACCAAATCAATGAGTATTGATATGGAGGAAGATGGCATCTTGGTGGCTTGTATGCATCCTGGCTGGGTGAAAACAGATATGGGTGGTGCCAATGCACCTTTAGATATTGATTCAAGTGTCCGAGATATGATTAAAACACTACAATCACTCACCACAAAAGAGAATGGAAGTTTTCTGCAACATGATGGTAAAATTTTAGCATGGTAAATGATTTTATACTTATGCTTTTTACATAAAACCGATACATTTTAAATCATGGTGAATTTATGTAGTTTGTCATGGTTAAAAATAAATATTATACCACATCACCCGTATATTGATAATTTAAAATTGAGAATTCACCTTAATCTGAGTGTAAACCGAAATTTATTTATAAATTCAATATTAACTGTTTATTACATGTTTTTTCTTTTCTTTTTTATTTTTTATAAAATTATAATGAGAATAATGATAATTCTATAAAATGCAAAGCTATATATATATATATACATGAGGATTATATGCTTTTATTTTTCTTTTTTTTTATTTAACGAGGATAAGATTTTGTTATACTATTATATTTGCAATTGTATAATAGGTACAAATGGAAAATAGTTTTCTCGATTAAATTGGAATTAGATGTTGATATTCAACATTATTATTAAAATAAAATAATTTGAAGAAAAATAATTGACGACATGATGTTGTATAAGAACTTCATACTTAACTTAATGTTAGCTTAATGATAAAAAGATTTCTACGTTATGAATTATCCTGCCGTGGAAATACTTGATAGCAATTTGTTTCAATCAGTCTTCAGTACTTTGGGTGTTGGCTCGCTATTTTGTGAATTTGAATCCTCAGAAAATCCTAAATGCGTTGAGAAATCTGTCAATCCTTGAGAATCACTAACTGTCGAAAAACCTGCATAACCAAACCAAAAAAAATGAGAAAGAAAAATAAATACAATGATGTTTCAAGAGAGAGAAAGAGAGATATTGATGAAATTAATTGAAAGGATTTCTACATGTATTTGAGTCTTCTGTGAGGCCAAAATTCGAGTTTGAAGTATCAACACCGGCTTTTCGTGGTACTCCGTTTTCTTTGTCTGCTGTAGATTTGGCTTTTTTCTTCTGTTCAAGTGTTGATATGGGAACCCACTTGTATATTTTCATTGTAGTCTCACCTATCGTTACCCATTTTTTTTCCCTATTTAATTTTTATAACAATAATTATTAGTAAATAATTGCAAGTCTAATAAATACATACCAAATAAACACAATTTAAAAAAATATTACCAATGCCGAACTTTATCAACAACTTGCATAACTCGTTTAATGTCATCTTTGGCGCGACTTCGAGTCTCTGCTCGGACGGACCGTGACATCATGATATTTCCTCGGTTATTTTTTAATTATTACACTTGTTTATGTAGCTGTTAGGTATTTGAAAACCGCGTATCAATGTACAATATTTAAGATTAGAAACAGTAAATGTAACGACGGCAACAACACTAACCTAACCTCTTATTTCTATATAATTTTGCGTTAGTATGTATACATATTGCATAGACATATCCTGCTTCATGCATTCATACCAGTTGGGTGACACTTCCTATGCTCTCCGTGTTACGAAAATTTTCTCTTATTTTCTCCGGCTCTGATTGGTCAGATCACCATTTACCGTGAGAAATGTAGCCAACAGCAGAATTTCAAATAGTCCCTGCAAATATCTACCTTATCAACAGTTGAAAGGACAATATTTGACCACGAATAAATAAGGCTCAGAATTAGAAAATTGAAATGAATCTATTAATATTGACTCCGATAGTGCAATCAATCGTAATTATTCTCATTTATAGATTTGATCCGTCAATGGTAAAAGAAATAAAATGAGCAGAGCTGTCAATCGGGTCCGCCATAATAGATATGACTACTCATATACGCATCAATGCTAAAAACTAATATGTAACCGTTTTATATTAATTTCTTTCAACTTTCCATTTGAATACAAGTTTTAAAAGTACAAAGTAATTATTGGAAAATGAATATTCTTGTTATGATGTTTTTATTTATTTTTTATTAATATATTGTTGTAAGTGGAATCTACTTCAGAGGAATGAAACGTGAAGAGTGGGTAGCACCAATACCTGGTCTACCGTGCTTCACAGGTTTGTATGTTACTGAAAATTCCCCAAGATAATGTCCAATCATTTCAGGCTTAATTTCAACCTGATTGAAGGTTTTTCCATTATATACACCAACGATAGATCCAACCATTTCTGGAACAATGATCATATTACGTAAATGTGTTTTCACAATTTCTGGTTTTTCATTTGGAGGTGCCTCTTTCTTTGCTTTGCGTAATTTTTTCACTAAGGCCATGGGTTTCCGTTTTAATCCATGAGAAAAACGTCTGCGAGCACGGGCATGCATCAATTCCATCAATTGCTCACTGAAAGTATATTTTGAATTATTAAACATTGAAATATCACCGATGCACAATATATGTTAATTATTTTTCCTTCATATTTGATATTAATATCGGTTTTGTAAGGTTGATATTGTATTCTATTGAGCTTATTCTATTTGTTTATATTTTGTTGATGTCTTTAAATTCAAAAATGAGATATTAATGTAAAGAAAAAACAATAAAATCATGTGATGATGTAAAATGTAGCAGTAACGTGTGAATTAGTTTGGAGGTTAGTTAATATTGTGTATGGAAAGAGACATACTTGGGCATATCCAAGAGTTGATCCAAGTCCACCCCACGGAAGGTAAACTTCCTGAAAGTCCTCTTCTTTTTTAGTGTTTCATCAACCTGAAATTAAAAAAATATGATTAATATTGAGGTCTGATGTTTGTATAGTGATAAATGAATGCACGCAGTTATTAACGATATACAACATAAATAATATGATATAGATTCACATAAATATCACATTAAACTAATTCACGTGTATAAATAACTCTTTTAGCTTTGATTCCGCGTAAAACAATGGATTTTCATATAAATATTAGAAATTATACCTCAGCCATTGTACTTGGGAGATTCTACCGAATGGAAAGAAAGATGGCAGCGACAGCTACAGTGATGCCAGGCCGTGGTAGATGATATCCCCCTGTATATGCCACTCGGACACCACTACTACATGAGGACAGCATGTACATGTGAGCCATTGGCGCTCACCAAACTATATGACGAAACTACATCCAGGTGGCGCATCCGTTATTCAGCCGAGAACTCGCACGAAAAAAAATGATGGTTCAAACAAATTTATGTGACAATATATTTACATATTTGCTGATAAATGAATTTTTGATTATTTAATTATTAACTAATAAGATCCCAAATAATACCTAAGCGATATATAAGTGATCCCCAATGCCCAAGTTATTTATAAGTACGGCAATACCTTAACTATTTTCTTCTTTTTATTATTTCCACTAAATTTAATGGCGTATCTGTGGCCACCTTTACTGAGGATCGGAAGGTCATACGTTCGGAGCCTCCCTATATGAAATATATTATTTTTGCTTTCTGTTTTTTTAATTTCATTAATATGTAATTAAAAATATAATACTATAATATTGAAGATTTTATAACAAACAGAGAGGGCGAATTATATATTTGGATGAATACAACCCATTTTATGCATCGAATTGTTATGTTTACATTATGATGACGTTTATATATGATTTATGTAAAACATGTTTTAATTAAAAAAACTTCGTAAACTTAGAATTATTATTTTTTTTTATTTCCACTAGGGGAAGTTGATTTTGGTAAGAAATGCAACGCATAGTTATAGTCAGAGATAGGTAAAGAATTTAATGCTGACGAGATGAGGAAAACGTGCTTATAATTTCTTATTACAGGTAGTAATCAAACATTGTACACTGTATATTCTTTGTACATTTTTTTTTTTTTTTTGATTCGTTTGGAAAGTACTGCTACTACTACTTGTACTTACGTCATCGTCCAATTACTTGGATATTGTTTGGATATTGCGTTATGACTTGGGCATAAATAGTCAATACCCAATTCCTACATTCATACAAATATATATTTTTTATTAAAATATTTATATAAATATTTGTACAAATATTTATTTTCACTCGTTATTTGCCGAGTGATGGAAGCGCCATCTATGTTGTATTTTTACGCCCCGCTTGGGGAGCGCCAATGGCTCACACGGACAGTCTGTACGCATGGATTAGTGGCCGTATGGTGGGTATGGGAATCTCCCACGAACTGGCAACTCTGGATAGCTATATATCCACTTAACAGATTCTCATCCCATATTTGACTGAAGCTATAGAAACCAATCAAAACTACTCCTGGGTTCATGTGATCTAGCATCATATAACCAATTTCAATATGGCTGAGTAGGCGGTAAAGTTCGAATTATCATGTTCAGTTCACGTATTTACATATTGGTTAGTTGTACATTATAATTATTGAATAGTAAATTTTATCAATAACCAATTCGGAGCATAATAATGTATGTACATTCGTTATATCGCACATATATATTATACACATTAGAGGTTGCTCCAAATAACGATCAGAGTTCATTTTTGGCCAATAATAAAATAATAGTTTGTTATTTACTACGGCAAAGAAAGAAAGTTCATAGTTTTCGAAAAAAAAAATGTTCAAAGATATGAAGTATCGCCTAAATACATTACAATATCAAAATTAAAATGTGGTGAGTACTGATGACGTAGAAAAATTGGATTTTGATCGGTATTTGGAGCGACACTTCATATATTTTTTATCACCTGGTTGAAAGTTGAAAAACAATATTCACATAATGATACATTGACCCAAGTGCGTGCAAACATAACGATTTACGGCTAACATTTCTAATTAAATGTTACTTATCAAATTGCATCAGCTCACACTACGACGATTATCGATTCATTTATATATTCAGTTATTTATTAATTCTGTTATACATTCATTTATTGGATGCATAAATTTTCGATAAGTTTATGAATTGATATAGACACCAGTTTCAATTTAATGTATGGGTTCGTTGATTGAACGAATGTTTCAGGAAAAGATGGGCTGCACTGGAATGCGTTAATTCGACGTCTTTTTCATAATGTACACAAGAGCTTGCCCAGCAAACCTAAAATATATCATAAATACAAATTGAATAAATTGTCACGGTGTATCCGATGATAATAATCAAAATTAATGGAAGAAGTATATCCAAATCGAAACGTATAATACGTACCTTTCCTGGACCACATGGAGTGCCGTCCGTAGGAACTGGAAATTTGGAATTCTTTTTGCTTTTATCGGAACATTGCAGAGATTTATTACACCAATCGTCAACATTATATGTTAGCTGCTATAAAATTTACACACGAGATAGATAAATGTAAAAACTCTCTAAGTGGTGGTCAAAAATGAAGAATGTAAAAAGATATTAATATATGTGCTTACCTGAGATACTTTAAACCCATAGCAATTACACTGTTCCATTCCTGTAAATACTTTTCGAGGTTTATTAGAAAATAGTGACCGCGGGAAATTCATCAAGTTGCAATAAGCTGGTGAACTGACAAAAATGTTATATTAGCAAATTTCATCATTGAGTTTCATGAATTCAATATATTATTTTGATAAAATGAACATAAACCTGAAAAATTTTTCAAATTCTGTTTCAGTTTGGTGGCTCCATCTTAGACAAGAAGTGGTGCAACCGGCACTTGACATAAGACTTGGCACCCCACATGCATCGGTTTCCAAATATTGTGGGCCGTCTTCATCGTGCTTAGCTGTAAAACTGATGTATTTCTCTCGATTTACAAACAGACAATTCATCGGAAATATTGTTATTGTAGTATATAGTGAATATCTCACACATGCGCTAATTCGTGAGCAACCGTTGTATAACTTTCATAATTTTCGAAATCCCTAACAGCCAAATTGTATCGACAATAGTAATTTCTAGGAAACAAGAAACCAAGCGGACAGGATTTGGCTACGCCTTTAACAAAATGTAATTTAAGCATGAATTCACAATTGAAATACGAAAAAAATATTCATATATAAACTGCTACATATATCAGAAAAACAATGTGTCATACCGTGCATTAGTTCAGATGATTTCTTCAATTCGAATCTAAAAATTAAAAATGGTTTGTCGTTCATGTAAATATTATAGCAATATCAATATCGAATCCTGAAAATCATACCTGCTGTTGAATACTATAAAGTCATATGAGTCTCTAGGAAAATAATTTTCTTTATTTATGAAGTGCGAATGTACACGAAAATTTATTTGATCGACATCTATAGATACGACTTTCATCATTCGCCTCTTGTATGGAACAAATTTCCATTGCCGCCGTTTCTAAGTCAGTAAATGTAATTTCATGATCATTTA
Source organism: Galerucella tenella (assembly GCA_910591685.1). Lineage (NCBI taxonomy): Eukaryota > Metazoa > Arthropoda > Insecta > Coleoptera > Chrysomelidae > Galerucella > Galerucella tenella. The sequence goes on from CAJUYH010009668.1 coordinate 9,689, forward strand.
TTAAAAGCAAATATATATGAGAATAAAATATAGAATATTAGATAGGTTATTATTATAGTTCATACGGTTTCAATAACAATTGTTGCAATATTGAGTTTTATGTCAGCCGATTTTACTAATCTATACAACATGTCTGCACCGTTATAAACAGTTAAAATATGAGAGATGGCCCTAGTGAAGTTTTTTCTGTGAAATGAATAGTGGCCATTTTAGTTTTATGCTTAAAAAGAATTTGATTTGTAAACAAATATATATATTTATACCCAAGAGCCTTGTACATATCATAAGTAATTGCAACAAGTAATTCTGGATAAACTATTTTCCTTTCAGTTCCATGTCTGCGCATTCGAATTCTCGTAGTATTCTGATCATCACTTGATCTGAGAACACGTGACTGGATAACATGTGGTGAGTTTGGATAAAATTGAACATCCATTGTCTGCACTTTATGGATCTGGTTCAATTCATTCAAAAGAATTCCTTTGGCACTGTATGATACGTCCACAACTCCATTCTAAGGAAAATATTTATTTCCAATTAATTTTACTGTATGATTTTGAGTTGAGATTTTTCGAAATACGTACTAATATACCCTCCTTTCGGAAATAGACAAATGCAGATTTGGTGCAATAATCATGATACATGGCAAACTCACCAACATCCCTCATTACCTATATCAATGAGAGAAAAATGTTATCGATTAAATCTTTTAGTCTATGTCAACTGTTTGACGATATTTATCAACAATTATGTTACGTGCATTTTCATCTAATTGTTCATATTCTTGGCGGTGTCTTCCCGGGGTAACCATTATAGGCAAATGTTCATTTGCTAGAATTGAATCAACTTTCTTCAAGTTGATTGTTATAATATCACCTTCTTCCCGCTTTATTCGAAGTTTCAATTCGAATGGAGCCTCGGGTCCATAGTTAGATCCTGCTTTGCCATTGTATTCTGTATTATTATGTGAAAATTCGACAATATGTAGAGTGGGATTGAGATCTTGTATACGCGATTTCGTCGGTCGAAAAAAAATGACGGAAATATTGACAAATATTTTTTTTAACATTACTTATTCAGTTTGTTCATTAGATAACAAGCAAAAGATTGATATAATTTAAAAAATAATAGACGTATCTTTCAGATGAATGAGTCATAATTTGAAAAAAAATTAAAAAAAATAAAATTCGAGGATTAAAATCTTTTTACTCTATTCTCTGCCAGTATTTTTTTTTATTTTTTATTGTGTCATTGAATTTTTTTATTGTGAGATTCACCATGATGGCATCGATACATAGAATATGCTGTAAAAATTTTGAAGTGGTGAAAATCTGCGTTCATGCTTTAGAACATTCACAAAGTAAAAAATAGCGAATCGTAGTGAAACAACTTTCAAAATAGCGGTAGGACTCTTCCCACAGTATAATAAATAGATATTTGTGCACTACAAATGTTGCAACTTCGATGATTTTTGAAAGCCTTTAGTTTTAAGAAGCTTAAAATATTCTTAACAAGTCAGACTCGCGCGATATATAAAAAAAAGAAATAATCATTGTGAAATTTTTCGCGTATATAATTATATGTATATACACTAAAGGATTCAAAACAGAAAAATTAACGGAGGATTATATTCACCTGAATTCGGAAGCGCAGCGACCATTGCGATTATTAATTGAAATGAAGTCGAATAAAACAATATCATTGTTGTTGATTGCATTCACAATGTGTTGGAAAAGAATTGTTTCTATTTTCAAGTATGCAAAAATAAAATAAGCATCTAGTCAAGTAGTCTGTATCTTATATACCGTGAGTAGTTCATACATATCGCACTTAGTAATCGTATAAAAATATTTTTTAAGTGCTAAAAATCGTCCAACTTTTTATCATTTTTCTATTTTTATTTTTTATTGTTTCAAGTGAAGGTGATATTTTATCGCGATGTTTTTTTAAAATGTTGTTCTAAACGGAAAATACAAAAGTAATAATATAACATAGGATAAATTTATTCGCTTATTGTTTATATTCAGTATAATTTCGCTAATTTTGAAAGGGAGGACGCGAAGGGGCATAACAACTGTGACGATTTCCGAAATTTAGAAGTAGTTCTATTTCGAAGAGAAAAACACGAAAATTCTAAACTTAAACGTATAATCTTTATTCAATATATATGTTGTAGCACAATAGCGAAATCTATAACTTGATCAAATCCCTTGTGATTATCGCAAATTTTTAATTTGTCATTTGGTCAAGTCCCTAGTAGTATTGTCTAATTTTTAATAGTTTTTTAATCATATTACAAGGGATTTGATCACATTACGGATTTCACTATGTCATAGTGACATACGAGTATATACCAATTTTTACTCCAAATCACGAGTTGTCTTCAAATATTTCATTTCATCAGTTATAAAACTCTATTTTTTTTTTCATCACGAATTTAAACTGTGCCACAGGTGGAACGAGTCCCACACTCCATCTATCAGCGAGGAAAGATCGACGAATATACTCTAGTGTTCTATATTGGGAACTAATACGAAGGCAAGGCTTAAACGACATGTCGGAAAGTAGTTTACACTTTCAAAAATATAACGCATGTGATAGTAGTGCAAATAAATGAAATATTAAATATAACTGAGATATTATGTTGGATTGGTAAAAATCCCAACCAGAAATATGTACACAACGCCGAATGAATTCTATCAGTCGGACATTTGATTGAAAGTGTGCAATTGATAGTGAAAAAAATGGTAGAAATGATGCAGTTGTTGCTGCGCTTTGTACAGAAACATCCCACATGAAAGTGAAATCTCATGAAATAAATGCAACTATATGGAAAAGCGAAAAAATACCGTCAATAATTTTTTGAAAATCTTCTTCCTGAATTGTAATCTACAAACTAATACCATCATAAAAAAATTATTATAAGTAAATATTTATTTACGTGGAAAAACAAAAATTACATTTTCAATTTTTAATTGTCAGGTGAAAATTTATAAACATACCTGCCAATATATAATCACCTTTAAAATGCAAGGAGCACACTATCATTCGAATACCCAGGTAGCCAACATTGGCAGTCTGCCCGCTTTCTGCGAACAAATCTGCCGCAGACCTGTCAATAATTTGCTGGCAGTCTAAATGTTATCTGCGGTACATCTAGATGGCAGAAAGCCGACAGGACCTGCGGCAAATTTTCATCTTCCTATGCCGGTGCAATTTTTTTCGCCAAATTTATTGTATACTGACTTTAATACAATTACTCTATGCGGCTTTTCCGTACCTTATCTTTTATATTCTATAATGACGGTTGCCTTGTTAATATATTCCTAAATTCTTTGATTGCGCTGCCCTTTTTTTTATTTGCTATTGTATATAGTTTATATCGTAAGTGAAAGTTGACGATAATACATATGACCAAAGGCCCTAATGCGACATTGGAAAATAAATGCACAGTACTTTAACTAGTTACATTTGGATTAGACTTGGCCATATAGAATACGCTAAAAAAAACCGGTACAACACTCGACGACCCTTTTTTTTACAAGAGAGTGACTATGAATTTTTAAACACGTGTGGCGGGAAAGGCATTTATTGCTCAACACCGACACCATTGACAATTGAGCCCGAGGTATTTAATTGTCAAGTGGCACACGACTGAAAATCGGGGCCCCAACAATTTAGCTTCTACGATACTGGAACAGCCC
>CAJUYH010009670.1:0-13391 GCA_910591685.1 Galerucella tenella
CATTATTTGCCTAAAAGGCAGTACGATTACGATTATAACACTTATTCTAGACAAAATTCCCAAGACTCAAACTTCGAAAGGCCAACTACTCTAGATACATCTGGTTTCACAAAACTACGCTCTAGTTTGAAACGGAGCAATTATCAGAGTACGCAAGGTCATTCTGGGGGCAATACTCCAACAAATCCAACACCTCCTGACAGTTTAACTAGTGATGACAGCTCGTATGTGTCGGCGAAAGAAAGTAACAGTAGTGTAAGTAGAGTTCGGTTTTCTCCTACAACCTTAATAGACTTACCAGTGCCTGGACAACACCAGGATCCTACAGTACCTTTACAAGCAAGAAGAACAAGACAAAGGCCTTCTTTAGTTGAAATTGATAAAGAATATATATCATAACCTTTCGCTTAGGCTGTCTTTATAATACCTGCCTTTTTTTGTAAAGTTGGGATATTTTATAGTATCCTGTGTTGAAGCATGAAAGCAATATTTACCGTTTGTAATAGGGGATAATGTGATGAATTATACAGTATGTTTAAATTATTTGAGGATGTCTCAATTGGTTTAATGTAAAAACATTTAACTTACCTGAGTTGAAGCGTTCAAAATATACTTTAATATTATTGAACTAATGAGTCATTTTTACACTGAGACTTTAAAAAATTTTCTCTAATTGTAATGAAAAAGTCATTAATTCAAATTATATGAAAAACACTGCAACTTAATTTTTTTATACATTACGAATTATACGTTTAAACAAATCTTGTATGGTTCGTCACTTTATTCACTTGTGATTATTACTAGTCTAATTTTTTTGCTATTTATTATAATTGTGAATTGTACTCTTTGATGCTGACCTTAATTTTTGAGTGGCATAAATACATACTCAAAAAAATTTTATTGTGTGATTTTATTGTCTATTGAATTTATTTATTTATATTTGAGATTGTAAAACGTTGTATTGTCACTCTAAATGGGAGTCTCGAAGCATATGTTCAAATAAAGAATTCATTACAATAAACACTTCGACATGTTTTGCCTTATTGCTGAACTGATAATAAAAGCTCGGCATAATAGTTTTATTTAGGACTTTTTTTAAATGTCTGAGAGGCTCTCCTGATTGTAAAAGTGTAAGGTGAGATGATATTTTTGCGGTGTTATATTACACTTTTATAATCAGAAGAACCTCCCGAACATTTTTAAAAAAATTATGAATTAAAACAATGTTGTAAATGCCTATGCCCTGCACTAGCTATGAGTAAAAAGGGCAAAAATACTGCTTGGAACCTACAACCAAGATATCTTCATGTTCTGATCTAAATCAAAACCGACGCTAGTGTGTAAAATGTATTCAGAAATGTTAAATCTTTTAATTAAACTATATTTGTAATAACATTTCAAAAAAGATATTATATTTATAGTATTCGCTTCTATGGAATGTATTTGAATGAAATGATTGTACTGGCAGCTAACTTAGTAATACGAAGATGTGATGAGAAAAGATAATTTGGGAACATATTTTTCATTTTATTAAACAGTCATGAAAAAATTATAATTTCAATATGATTGAAAGTTCTCAAAAATAAAAAACACCTCGTATATGTTAATAAAAGACCCAAACTACGAAAATATGTTTAACGAAAGCAAACACGGCTAAGCAATGAAGTTAGAATATCGTGGAGTAAGAGAATAAGTAAAACTTTCTATAAAAGTAACTCGTTAACCATTTATGCGCAAATAGTTCTAATTATCTGGTGGTATTCATAAGGAGCCTTAAATACAGTGATGTATTCCAAGGTAGTATTGGTCAAAGCATGCCCCGTATAGTGGGTAGGGTTATAAACCTCATATGGAATACAAATTATTTTATATATTTTCGAGAAGAGGAAGGGAATATACCACGATTCTTGAGAAATTCACATTTTCCATCCCCTTCTCGAAAAAATATCAAATAATTTTTGTTCCATCTAAGTTTATAGCACCACCAACTATACGGCGCATGCTTTAACCGATCCAATCTTGGAATACATTGCTGTACTGTACTTGAATTTATACTTGGATGGCCATAGACAGTATTGCCAATTATACTACTCCAGTCGTAGCAGAAACTTCCCACACTATTTCTGATACACTTTTATTCTTGTTGCTGTTGGACAAATAGTTGAAAACATTTATTAGCACTAACTGCTTACATTTGCAATTAAACACCGTTATTGAATGTCAAATGTTACTACTCTAGAGGTCATTATGAGATCGATATGACAAACGTCTGCGATAAGCAGAATTATATTTTTTAAATATCTTCTGTATGTTCCTTGTGGTATATTATTCATTCTTTTTTTAATTTTTTGGGAAATTAAACCACAATTTAAAAATATTGTGGTTTAATTTCCCAAAAAATTAAAAAAAGAATATATTTTTTAATACTAAATTATTCTCCAATATCTGCAATTGTAAACAAATAGTTTGGTGTAATTAAAAGGACGTTAAGTTATAAAAATAGTACACATTATATCATTTATGAATTCTAAATAATTTTGAATAGAAAGTATAAAACCGAAAATTCCCAGAAGGAAATGTAGCTATGATGTTTCTAATAACTTTCTAGTTTTTAAATGCCAATACCAAACGTATAGGTATAATTCAATAACATTCACACAAAAGAGCAATATTTTTCTATTTTACATTCACAAACAATGTTACTCTTTCGGAGTCGAACGATTAAATACTTGGGAAACATTGCTAGTTATTCTGGAATATTCTTGTGGTATAATATCTTTAACGCTGAATGTGAATTCAACTAGGTATAATAAAATGTTTCAATTTTTACTTGGGCTAGAATTTTTATATTATAAAGATTTAAAAAATATATGAATTTGGTGAATTCTTTATTTGAATTTTTTTATAAAAGAAAGCATTTAAAACGTTTATAAATTGGTTCAAAGATCATTCATCTTAGTATCTATAATTATAGTGCTCAATAGTTTTTATGTTATATTAAAATAATTGCAACTGCATTGTAAATTATATATACAATCCAATTTGTGCCTGTGCCTGTGCGTACAGCTTATGTACAAGTGATATTATAATCTTAAATAGTCATTTACGTGCAATTTGGAAACGCATGACTTTTTGTGGCTCTTAATTTTTATCTAAAATTACTTGCGAAGACTACACTAACCTTTGAATTTTTACATACTGAACTAGTACGAGCTTTTCCGATATCGAATGCAAAGAAATCGCGAGGACGTATAAACGTTACATTATATTATGATATAATTTAAGAAATAAGGTTGATCTTTTTTATCACTTCTCATATCAGAAACCTTTAGCATTGTCGTATTTTTGAGATTAAACAATCAGTAAATAGCTTTATTTAAAAAAATAACCACCAAATTCAACTTCAGAATGCAGTAATTAAAATGCGTTTTATTGCAAGGTTAGTGTAGGAATCAAAGTTTTTTAGGTGTAATAATCGAAACTAGAGCATTCCATATTTTATTGAGACTTGATTTTGTGTCCATTTTTTTATAAAATTATTTAAGCTGTTTATTATACTTAATTTTTTATTTTTATAATGAGTCGTTTAAGTTGAGAAAAATAATAATCTAGAAATAATTCTAACTTCAGTTTAATGTAACTTTAGGATTAGTCGTGAAGCTACTTTTTAAGAAAAAGAAATATCCAATGCAGGATTTCAACAACCATTTCCCAAATCGGAATTAGTAATTCCGGAATGCAATTAACGTTTCATCACGCGCTAAGTAATACCTAAGAGTGATAGAAAATAATAATATAATTCTTAGTTAATACTGTGAAATCGGTTCTAATTTGTAAAGGACATTTTAATATTCTATTTGGAGTAAATAAAGTTGAATAAGATATAATTGTGAAGCAGAGATGAAGTAAGAACTTTTAAATTTGGCATTACCGCCCAACTGAATAGGAATAAATTTTTGTTTAATTTCACAAGTTTAAATAAAGAGTGATAATCTAAATGTCTACATAAACTGGATGTTTAAAAAGAGATTTTGACAAAAGTATGTAAATTTTTAATTCAGCATGCATTGGACGTGGAGGCTTTAATTTAAAATTGGAAATAATTATGAGGCTCCCGTTTCATCTATTTGACTACATGCTAAATGGGTAAATGTTTTATCTACACCCTTCAGAGCAATTGGCCCTTTCTAAAAAGAAACAAAACTACGGAAATTGTTGATTCGTTTAATGGTTATTTTTTTTCATACCGTTTATATTTCTTTGAATATAATAAACTAGCATTTTTTGATATCCTTAATATTATTATTACTAACATTGTTTATTACCTTTGGTTCAAAGAACATTTTTTCAAAAATAATAGTAAAAAATGTTGGATTTAAAATCTCTCAAAGAAATTAAAGCAATTGCTACTCTGCCGTCCAAAGCTAAACCCCCGTATTTGAAAAAATACGAAAAATGAGATATTGTGTCTGGTATAATAAAAATATTAAAAACTTGGATCTTTCCTATGCTATAACCTCGTATTTTGCTCAAAAACGCTAAAAAACGATCCTTTTTTTACCCGTATTTGCAAAAAATACCTCAAATGCTAAGAAAAGTTCACGTATTTTTGTTTTACTATAGGATAAACACGTACTTGCGATCAAATACGTAGATTTTCTTTAGTAAAATTCAAATACGGGTATTACGCGTAGCGTCTACAATATTTCGGGCGTATTCATACGTGTTTTTTTCTTATTGTCTAATTGTGTGCCAATAATATCTAGTCAGAAAGAAGGATCAATGTTGAAAAAATAGAACTTGAAGATTTCCAACTGTGGAAAAATGTGCCTTCTGTAGCTAAAGTTAAAAAAAAACTCCAAAACTGTACATTTCTAAAATTACTGAAAAATTAATTAATCGTAATGAGTATGAGTTATATTTTGGAAGAAATAATAATGATAATTGGAGAAAACTTTGCAAGAAAAAATATATTTTGGACATTCCAGACCCATCACAACCTAACCTAACCAAATCACAACCTAACGGGTTTGGAAAAAGTAAAGTGGAAAACATCCTAAAAAATCTTGGTGATATAATACCAGAAAATAGAGAAAGTTTTGTCTGGGACTACCTGAAAAAATATGTTTTGATATAAAACAATGTTAAGATGTTTCTATTTTAACTTGATTATTAGGTATTATTGCCTCATATTTCTGTATAATATTAAAATAAAACTGTATAGCTGCTTTAATGTAATAGGAGTGCAAAAAATTGGTGGTTTCCTTATGAATATCCCGGCATTTCTACCTTTTCTCCTAGTACATATCCCAATTAATATAGCTGCAATCACCGTATTATCAAAATACCGGTATTGTCCCTAGTATAAGACCTCATTTTTCATAACGATATTCACCGTATTGGTTTTTATTTTATGAAAGTGATAAAAAAATTAATTTACTCGTCCATTTCTTCTACTGTAATACAGGTTCTATAATTTGAAGCCATTAGGTGAAGCTATATTATACATTGAAGTTTAATTGTTAACTTACGCCATTTTTATTGTTTTGCAAATACGGGGGTTTAGCTTTGTACGGCAGTACTTATTTGAGTTTATTTATCAAAAACAACTAGTACCAATCATTTAGATAAAAAACATCGTTATGTGTCCTAGGTTCGTGAAACTGAATTTAATAAAGTTTTTTTTTTGGAAGTTTGAAAACTATAATGAAGTATACCAAAGTATGTATTAAGTCTAGTCGCCATACTTAAATGCATAGTAATTCACCTAATCTCTGTTTAGAATTTTAATTCCAGGCTTCTCCTTCCAAAAGTTCCAAATTGTTACGAACTCTCATATTTTTGAGCAGCAGCATATCCTCTATTTATAAGAACAATATCGTAATTGTTTAGTGTTGTAAGTATGACATTATTTTTTGAATGATCTCAATAATAAACTTTTTACATTGGATACTTCCTGCAACCCTTCTTCAGTAGTTTAAAAGGTCTCAGCTATAAACACGTTTTCTGTTTTATCTCAATTCTATTTTTGAATATTATTCAATTGATTTAATTTCGTCGTAATCCTACGACAATAACATTGGTCGTAAAACAAATAAATCAGTGACACAAAAATTCACTTTAATTCTGCCATTCTTAATCTTAAGATATTCTCAATTTAAACGATTTATCTATGAAACAAAATATAAAATTTTAAAAATATATTCACCCTAACGTAGAAATTTCTACAGTTCGGGATTTGTGGCCATGGTATGTACTTAATTTATAAATTATCACAACTGTTCAGTATTTGGTATATATTGTAAATAAACTATACATAATGTGTTAGAGATTGACTACCTGTGGCTTCCACATTATTATATATCAAGTTAGATTTATTTATTTAAAAGAATTGTATAATACATTCCAAAGTATCTTTATAACAAAAATTATTAATACTCATGTGTGAATAACATTGTAACAATTTAAATTAAAATGATGAAAGTCGATTCATACTGTTTTGCTTACATAATTTGGATCCTTTAGGAGTTTGAAGATTTTGTGAGTTGCATAAATCTCTTTAACAACTCTTTTTTCGAGGTAATACAAACTCGGCACATGTCTCAGGTATACAAAATAAAAATAGTCAAGCACGGCTTGACTTTTAAAATGTGTAAACTGGACATATGAATAATAAACACATATCTTTGCTTGCAAGAAATAGACTGATGTAATATTGAAACAAAATGTATTGAAAATGAATAGATGATGCTTTAATTTCATGAAGATCTTAGGTGTATTAAAAAAGTATTAGAAAACGTTCACATGGAAATAAAGTGCCTGAATGCAGAATTCTACGAATATTAACAAAATTATTGAATAAGTTTACCTGGAAATTCATTCACAACAATCTTTCCTGAACGATTTTCTAGGTAAATGGATTTAATAAGGGAGAATGTTTGGTTGTTTACATCAGTCCATTTAATGGATATTTTGAATTATCTGTCATATAATTTTCGAGATAGAATATTTTTTTAAGTCTTTCATCTGGCTTAATATGAGTGTATAGACCAACAACTTTATACTATAAATTACTAGGTATCTGTCATAGGAGTTAGGTGCCTGCAACAGCTTTATGCCGAGTTTGTAGTCGTAAAAATATAATTTGAAATGCATTAGTATTAAAAGATTAAGATGTGCCGAGAATGATGCCGCTCCCTTTCTCAGTTTCTGAAAAATGTATCATTCCTTCCATTTCCAGCACCGAGCGTAGCTTTAGAAGCTAGTAATGCTGTTGAATATTTTGCAGGAAGGAAAATTTATAGTGAAAAAGAGAATAGATATAGCATGAAGGCGAAATAATACAAAATCGATAACATGTGGACCAAATAAAGACAATGGAGCTGTAGAGGAAGCTTTAACTTCAGAAGAAACGCAAAGTAAGAAGCAAAAAATGTATAAACTTTGAAAAATAATGATTAAGAAATACTTGGACGAATACCATTTCGAGTTTTATCTTGGACATGTTAGAACAATATTCTTTTATATATCAATATAAGGAAAACAATTTAATAATGATAAAGTCACTTTAGCCTCCGTACTACTGCAACTAAGTAGCAATAAATACAGTTTGCAAAATAGGAGCTTTATTTCACACAATACACAAATTTAAATCAGGGCTGTTTTTGTAAAAAACGTATCAAATGTTATTGGTACTTCCTCCTCAAGTTGGATAGTATCTAACATAGCAGCAATAAAATTAATTTGACAATAAATTAAATAAATTGATTTTGAAATAACGTTTTGTAAGAAGTCAGTTGTAACAGTCCATACACTCGGCAAATATTTATCTGCCGCAAAGCCATTCTGTAGCCAACCTACTGTGAATACTGTAAATTTTTTTGGGTTATAGCATAAACGTATGTAAGTAAGTTAATGGGTTATAACAAATGACTTCGTACAAAGTATACAAATGGTTGTGTTTAAATTTTACTTCATCATATTTGAAATGATTCATTTTTAGGACTATTCTTTAAAGGTACATTTGAGTATTTTTGCAATTTTATTTAAATATTCAATGCGAGTATGAGAATTTTATTGTTATACAACATTTAATCTACAAATTTTCAGTTCCAAAAATAATTCTTGCCCGGAAGTATGTTATAAATTTATATGCAGAGTTGACCTTATGATTTTAAATAAATGAAAATTTTAAAAGTAGGTATTCTTGAAAAATTATACAACCTCTATAACCAAAATACTATTGCGGGGAAGTACCAATCTTCTAACATGTTTATTATAAAATAAATAATACTATTGCTTCAAAACAAAACAACTATGGATACATTCGATTATATTTTTTTACAATATAATCGACTATATTTACATCAATTTTAATCACTTAAAACACTTTAAAACAATATCAAGTTGATGAGTCGCAAGTGAGTTAATCGTTAAAAGTAGTTAATCAACTCGGTTGAAACTCTTCTTATGCAGTATCAGCCACTAAAGTTGTAAAAAGAACGTATACGTCGACCTGACTGCTCGGGGATCTACTTTAGGTATTCGTATTTGTTGATACGAAAAAACATTTCATAATTGATATATTTGTATTTTAAATCAATAAACCTAACGGTGCTAGTATAGGTAAGTACAGTCCCAACATACTAATAGGAAATAATTAAATAAAATGTTTCTATATAACAAATTTATTAATCACTACACAAATTGACATGCAAAGATTTTATGTACATTGAAGGCGGTTCTGAAAAATCTACTACTCCAAAATTCGAAATTTTAGAACACCTCATCTTATGCTACTTTACCCTACCCTAAAACAATGTTAATGATTAATGTCGTTTTCAGTAACCTTCATCAAATTTGTTAGTCTATGATGTAGAACTACTATTATTAGCAAACGAATATTTGTTGAAGTAATAAGTAGTCCAATTATTAAAATAATTCCTCCTCTTTTTAATAGGGGCAATTCCTATGTCCTTTTGAAATGAGTGAGGCTTTTGGAATTTTTGATTTAATTTTAAGCAATCATGAATCTCCCCAGTACTAGTGCTGCAGTAACATTTGATTTCTCCCTCCGATAAACTTTTTGTGTCAGTTGTGTCATGAGTTGCATCAGTATCTATCATATATACATTTCTAAATTTATTGATTATATCGTCGACGATATCACATTTTCCTTTATGTTGATTGCGTAAGCCTTGAAGTTTCCTATGTTTGTCTACTAACAATGAATCTCCTTGTAACATATGTTGTTCAATGGGGATATAATTTGTTCTTTTATTTGTATATCCTTCTCTCGAAGGTTCCTGGTTTTTCGAATCTGTTTTGGTTTTTCGTTCCAACAGATCTTTTTTATTTTTTACTGTCTTCTTTACTAATAATTCCTTGCTTTTTTCAACAATACCAAGCTCTTCATTATTTCGTCTTTTGTTTTTAAACTCTGTTGCAAATTTTATACCTTTTCGAGGAATATCCTCTTTGACATTTTTCTGTTTAACATTTTTAACAGGGTTTTCATATATTTTTGTGTTTGTGTTTGCCTCTCTTTTGGAAAAAGCTTCAATTACAAAAGGATTATTAGATGAATCTTTCATAGAACTTTCATCTGTAGAACATGTTACCGTTAAACTAATTTTATCCAATGATTGGATATTATCATTGTTTGTTTTCATTGAGAAATCAGGACTATCTACATTTTGACTGCCGACTTTACTAGTTTCGGAACGATTTTGTTTTTCTCCTTGATTTCGAATCGTTGTTTCATGTGAAAATCTAATAAGATTTGGAGCAAAACTTTCTACAGATGTATCAGGATTTTTCACAATGTTAACAATTTGACTGTGAATAGTCCGTTCCGTTGGTTTCCGAACTGCCTTTGGCTGTAAGGTTTTAGTTGATGGTTCCAATGATCTTGGAGTACGATTTGTTATTGAATTTGTATTTTTTAACCTATTTGATTGTGACTTTTGTTGATTTTGATCTGATGCTGAAGATGATTTCGGATTATCTTTTATTGCTTGATCTGATACGATGCTTGATGTGAGCTCCTTAAATGTTGATTTTGAAATAGGTTCCGGACACCATGGTTGAGTTTGAGTTTCAATCGTTTTACACGATTTTTTGAGTTCTCTGTGGTCTGTAACAATTACTGATTTATTATATTATCAAACAAGTTTTATCGCATGAAAAATAGTACTTCCCCGCAAAGTTGAATAGTACAAAAATGTAGTACTTTTTGAAAAATACATGGTTGTAACATTAAATAACTAGTTTTATCACTTCCTTAATAGCAATATAACTTCATAATGATATTCTTATCGATATCTTATACAAAATAAAAAGAGAAAAGTTGTATAATTGAGTACTGAAATGAATTATTATTAAAAGAATTTATACTGTGAATTCAAGGAATAGTGTCAACCTAGCTGAAAAGTCACTAAAGTCTGTTCCAATGGAGTTGAAAGCACGGATCGGGGGATCGGACCATAAAACAGTTATAAACCATAGGCGCGACGGGGACTACCGAGTTGTACCACGACTACCCGAGTTAATCCATTTCCGCCTTTATTGGGGATTATACTGACCATCAAGGTGGATCATTACGAGAAATTACACATAAGCCGTATTTATTGAGGGAATACCCAGTACCACTAATAATAAATTGTATTTAGTCGCATATTTGTTTTTATTTACTTACATATGGCTGTTTTGATCTTAAACATTAGTGAGAAAGGCCTCAATCGCATTTTTGTATGTAGAAGTTGTTATATATATGGATGTTTTGATCTTAAACCTAATTTATATAAAATTGTTAAGGTCATTAGTCACTAGACTTTATTTTTAAATCGTTAATCCTCCCAGGAAATTCGGTGGTACAACTCGACGGTAGGATTATACCTACCTGATATCTTGTGGTACAACTCGGCGATCCCGGGCGCGACCTACCTGCCTCGATAACCTATACAGGCACAACCCAATTTCCTGTAAATATTTAAATCTAAGTACCTACCTGTATAAAATAAAATGTGAAGTAGTTAGTATTCGGCAACTAGCAAGTAACGTCTATTCGTCTAATTAAGATGGCTTCAAGTTCAAGTTTTTCTCCAATTCCTATTCAACGAATTAGCAAAAGTGCATATTCTTTGTTGGAAAAAACATTAACAAGTTCTGTTCGTGACATAATTACGAACCGTGCCAATATAGGGACAGGAGAATCAACTATTTATAAATTTTTCACGCGAGAGAAAATGCCGGAGCCTATGTATTTCACAAAATAAATACCAACATTGGACAAGATTGTGCAAGCCGCCCAGAATGACGAAAACCTGCCACAACTATCAAGAACTAGAATATGGAGAATTTTCCATTGAATGAACTTTCGGTGGGAAAACAAAACAGAAGATCTTTTCTTGTTGATAGGACGGACATTGTTTGCTGGAAACGAAAATATTAAATCCGAAAATATCGCAACGAATGTAATAATATTTTTCATTTGAATGAAACCTGGCTAAATGAAGAACACACCGTATCGAAAGTCTTTCAAGATAAAAATATACTGAATTACCGACAAGCTGTCATGGAGGGCTAGTGAACAGGATTAGGACTTCCCTCTGGAAAGGGACGCATGCTTTTTATATCCCATATAAGCAGTGAAATCTGATTTTTGGATCAAGGATTATTCAAACAAAGACTACCACGAAGAAATTACGGCTGACGTTTTTGAGGAATATTTCCAACAAATGATCGAATACATTACCCAGAATTCAGTTATTGTAATGGATAACGCCAGCTTTCATTATCCATTAGTAGAGAAGCTCCCCACAATTCCGTGCTATTAGCGTTATTTTACAGGTGTTCTTCTTCTTTGATATTGGTTTTTTTTACGTATCAGAGGACGACCTTCACCTCCTGAGGGAGGTTGATGGCCAAAACCCCTTCGAAGACCCGTCTCGATGGTCTGTCTAAAGTTTCTGAAAACCTAGCAAAGGTAACTGGGAAGGAATTTAGTACCAGAAGTCCACGAGAAAGGGTGAACCTGCTTGTTTCCAAATATGTTACCTGTTACCCAATATATTTTGGTCATGCAAAATATGCATAAAAAATAGGTCGTCCAAATCATCATTGTCCTCGTCTAGCAGCAATGTATTATTTAATATCGCCCCCATTTTACTTACAAAAATATAAAAAGGTAAAATAAAAAAGCTTTAAGGTTATACAATTAAAAACAGAACGAAACGATACGTTTTCTGCTAAAAAGGTGTTCTTGGCAGATTCTTTACGTCAACGTAACTCCAAAACGGATACCTACGTGTAAAAACTTAGGACAAGCTAAAAGTGTCTAATATAATACTATATATTATATTATAGTAAAAGTAATGTTCACCTGCAATAATTTGTTATAATTTTTCTATTTTATAAATCTTGGTGCACAATTACTTTGTATTTTCATTATAAAATGAATTATAATAAACGTTAAGCAAAGATCATAAATAAACCCTAACCCTGTTCTACGACTATGGACCGTTTGTTTTACTGCGTATGCTTCATTTGCATTTTATTACATATAGTTTATTTGACTAGATACATAGAAAAACATAAATAACAGATAACATTTTTTGAGACACCCGATCTCCCGGCGGGTGTAATTTGGGCGCTAACCATCCTTCTTTACCTGTCTGACTAAGAAGGGTAGATAATCCGACATGTATTTTCGGCGCTAAGAAGTGCAGGTAGGTCGAGTCATAAAATAACTCTTATCTTAATAATTTTTATACATAGTTACACTTTGATCAACCGGGTTTGGGCCTGGGTTTTCTTGTTTTTTTTAGTTTTCTATTTCTTATTTTCTGATATTTTTAAACATAGTTACACTTTGATCAACCGGGTTTGGGCCTGGGTTTTCTTTTTTTTTAGTTTGAATAACCGGTTTTGGGCCTGGGTACTTCAGTCGGTTAGCGCCCAAAATACTCATAGGATTAAAATGACCCTTCGGTCTTGGCGCCTAGTTTACATGTTGTAAAAAGTGCATTAATCTTTTAGCGCCCAAATTACATCCGCCCCCGATCTCCGTTTATTATAGGCGCTCTGTGCTATCAACTCCTTGGAAACAAACTTAACAGTTTACTAGTTGAGTGGTATTTTTTTACTCATCCTCAGTGGCAGAAATTGGAATATATAGACTTTGGCAGAACTACCGGTGTGTAATGTTTGCGATGTACAATATGTATGTACATGGGCCCGGGCTAGAGGGGCCCCTGGAGAGGAGGCAGTGTGTCGGCGATTATAGAACTTTGATAAAGGCAAAGGCGACCGCTACTTCAGGCGAAACCACTGCCGTACGTGTTAATGTATAGTTTGGCAAGTTTATCTGTAGCTACGGGGCGTCGGTGAGA